>JAQFYC010000741.1:0-47276 GCA_034694165.1 Tomocerus mixtus
TGAGACGTGGCGGAAGCAAACTACCTTCACGTATCCCGTCAAGTGCTTGAAGTGAGACGTGGCGGAAGCAAACTACCATTTATATTATGCATTGTCCCACACTGGCCTGAAACCCCAAAAATGTGGTTTATTATAAAATGCAACGATACAGAGATTATAGCACTTTACGTTTTTTTCCCGCATTTGCTGCCGCCTGTCTTGTGATTTCTGATCTAATTTTACACAATTGAAATTTCCTTTTTTCATCTTGAATTTAATGACTTTATCATATTAAGCATGAATGGCCAATTTTTTTGGAACTGACGATTTATTTGATGTTGCCGAAAAAAAGGCTCAACTCTAATCCCGGAAATCAGAAGGTGAAAAAGCTGCTGAAAAAAGTCCTCCGCTCCAGTCACCAGTTGACTGGTGACTTAACACCTTGCCCTCTGGGAAGAAAAGGAGAAATAATAGTGATCCTAGTAACTTTATCTGCTGTAAAAAAAGCCAGTCAAGTTCGTTTGCATTTACCGAATGATTTGCGACCCATAGATAATCGAGTGGCCATACTGGAGGGTATACAAAAGCTTGCAGAACGTTTCAAGAAAGATGGAAATCTGTTGTTAGACCCAGTAAGAGATACGGGAATTAAAGATGAGGAATTTGAATCAATTAATGACAAAAAATTACAACGAAAGATTGACGAATCATCCTCTGCACCACGATCCTAATACACCTGAGTTATTTAATAAATATAATGAAAAATGAAAGTAAGGAGGATTAATTTATTCCTTTTACAAAAAGTCTTTTCTAAGTACTATTACTGTATAAATAAAAACTTTTTTATTTTTAGCACCACAAAGCAATTATGGAAGCAAAAGTCGAGGGATGATGTCATTGAAATAAAAGGAAGAGTTGCCTGTGGACTATGTACCAAGTGGGGACGAGTTGTTGGTAACTGAAATGCTTTTCCATGGAATTTTCAATGATTGGGATACAGTAAAATGCGTTGCTTTAATTAGATGTTTGGTTTGCGACGAAAGAAGCCAGGAAGTATCTAAGTTATCAGAAAAAATGTCAGGAGCTCTAAAATCAATGCAGGTAGGATGCCAAAATCAGTATTTTGATATTTATGTTGTTTTAAAATGATTTCATTTTCATACATTTATGGTGTGATCATAGGACATTGCCAGACAGATTGCAAAAGTCAGTAAAAATTATAAACTAGAATTGGACTAAGATATTTACATTGATCAAATTAAACCATTTTTAATGGACGTCGTCCAGAAATGGTGTAACCGGAGCATCATTTTCAAAGATCTGTTAAATGACTGACATTTTTGAAGGTAATTTAAAAATTTTCTTATAGTATCCATTAAATAAAATAGGTATTTTAAATTTAAAACTTTTCTACAATTAGCCTCATAATAGAATTAATCTTATAATTCTAGGTGGAATAATTCGATGTATAAGAAGATTAGAAGAATTGCTCCGGCAAATGGCACAGGCAGTCAAAGTCATCGGCAACAAAAATCTGGAAGAAAAATTTAGTGATGGAGCGACATTAATTAAGCGAGACATAGTATTTGCAAATATTTTATATCTGTCAAAGAAAATAGGTCAGTTTTTTAGCTGTTTTGAAGCGTTTGCATTCCTTTATAAGTGTCTATTTAATTTAACTTAAGTTTCGTGATATTTAAATTAGAATTTTCTGCTTTATAAATAGTGATTTTTTATTTCATACTAATTCTTATTTACTTAATTAATCACGTCCTTGCGTAATGTTGCTAAATTAATTATATCCGTATTAAACTTTGCAATTCAATCTCAATTATATTGCCTTAAGTTTAAAATATGTAACAATTAATTGTAATGCAATATAAATGTTGGTTGGATAGTATGAGAGAGGTTTTTCTTTACGTGAACCTTATGGACAAGATGGAACATATTTATCTTACTAATTTAATAAAATCCCTGACTATATCTTTATTTCTGCCATTTCTAACTTTAATAAGCGTTTAAGGCAGCTGTTAATTATATGAGTATTATATTATTACATTTTACAATTTTTTGATGCAATGCATCATGGTTTTAACTAATATGTTTTCGTGCTTACAAGGTATGTTAACGTACTATACATTATGCAATTGTAGTTGTAAATTTTGATATTGTGGAATTGTATTTGCTGTGTCATCATAATCATAGTACCATCCATATTCCAGCATTTAATGTCTCTCAGAATCAGGATGTAGTTGGTAAAGAGTGAGAATACAGGTATCATTGGTCTGATATGTATTTGACTTTATGACTCAACCCAATGTTAGTTATGCAAACAATTTTAAGAAAAGGTTGTGTCAGTTTATTTTGTACAAAACATTGAGTATCGGGCGATCATAAACTTAGATTTAATTTTTAGGCCAATAAAAATTACAAATGTTGTAAAATAGGCCTACACAAAATCATGACACAACTCAGAACTTGGGTGTACTAAATGTTAGTAATTGAGATGTTAGGATATGCATATATGCAAGGTATTTATGTATAGCAGTAAAATTGCAACACAGTGGTCTCTCCATTAAGTACATTTAAACGCCTCAAATATTCAGATAATTTAGCGATACCTAAATATATCACATTATAATTATTTGCCATCTAATTTGTTTATGTTCGTGTGCAAATAAAAAATGCTATTCAATTTTGATATGTATTTGTCAACCAAAAAAAAAATAAACATATTTATTTGACATCCACTAATATAGTGCACGTTGACATGTACTAGGTACTTCATACAATTTCTGGCTTTAGAGTTTAGACTAACTCCAGTTGGTAACATACAGTTTATTTTATGGTTGTAATTAAAAATCTATTTCGTTTTCCACATTACTTTTTAAAAAATATTCAAATAAAATATTACAAAAGAGAAGCAGTCAAATAATGTAGTTCGGGAATTAGAACATCTGTGGACAGTGGACAGATACACGGACCGACCGACAGACAAAGCGTTTATAAAGTGGTTTCACAAATACTAAATAATTAATATTTGTGTTTATTTAGGTCAGACTAGGCTATAAATCGAAAATGTGTAATAAGTAGAAAGTTATTAATAATAATTATATTATTAATAATTGAATTACGAGGCGACTGGCACTGTTTGACAGTCAACTAAATCGTTCCTGAATATGGATCGCGTATTACAAGTTAGTCTTGGTCAAAGTATTTCAATTTTCTTAATTTTATATTTGTCCTCTACTTTTATATATCCTGAAGTAGTCAAAGAGGGTGTATCACAAACTAAAGATGAAAGTGAAGAAGAGATCGAATGGCTTAGCTATGCTCATTCTCCTACAGATTTGAACCACCTTACTAGATGTGAAGAAGAGTTATATAATATAGTGACGGAGTACTTAGCCACAATAGACCACGAACCAGAATTGTGTTTCCAAAGGTAGGTATATAATTCCTAAGTATTAACATTAACATTGCGTTTCTGCATAATTATTTACCTTTAATTAATGTATGTACTTAATTCCAATTATTATTATTAGATACATTTCGGATTATGAAGAGAGCACTCTTGTAGCATTCAAAGATTGGAACGAAACCGATGGGAAGAAAAAACATTCCAAGATTCATACAAACCCGATTTTGTCTTATAGAATGATATGGCGATTTGTTGAAGATGTTCCTAAGATCAAAGATATTCTTAACGGTAGCCATAATCTCGGTATGTATTAAGTGGTTTAATATATCTTCTAATATAAGCAGTTACCTTTAGAAAAAAATCTATGATTGATTGGTTTAAAATGTACTGTGAATGGACAGTTCAGCAACGAAGTTAAAGATGGCCCATTGCAACTGTTGCTGTTGGTAATCAGGACGTAATATAAAAAATACTGTACAATGTTTTACAAGTACATTTCTAAGGATGTTACAGCCTACATACAGTGGCGAAAATTATATAGACAGTTACATGAATAATTAACTACTTATGAATCCGGGGGGGAGGGCGTTTGAAAAATTACGAGGGAATGGGAGCTTTGGTAATCATGGAATTAATCGAGAAAATATGGTTCAATTTTTGCGGTAACATGTCTACAAAAATTAAAAGGCGTATATGAAAATTCGTTTTTTTGCAGAAATAACAGAAAAATTGGACAGATTAATAGACAAAGATTTTCCGTGGCCTGTGGAGAAGGATTTAAATGGTTCCATGGACAGTTTACTAACTTTACACTATGTCTACGAGTTAAATGTAACAGAGGTAAATGATTTTTTTTCTATCAAAGCTGAGTAAATGCTCTTGTTTGATAATATTGGCACCGACACTCGACACTTATAATATATAGCATAGTGGAGTTGTCAAACAAGAAATCCATTCGATTCTTTTATTTTGGCAAGAAAATGAATTATAAGCTTTACAATAGTAGTTACTAAAACAGTTTACAGTAATACACATTTATTTTGACAAAAAAACAGTGGCCTTTTCTATCTATCTGATTAAAAACTCGTATAATTTAATGTTAATTTAGTTTATTGTTTTTGTAATTCTTGAACACGAAGAATAAAATTATTTTTCTTGTAGTTCGCTAAAGGAAACATATCCAATGTTCAGACGAAGGCTGCCCTTTCTGCTATTCATTGTTATGAAATTGCAAAATTTGCTTTCTACAATAACAAACAGTACACATTAGCGATTGAATGGTTGGAAGTTGCTGATAATAAAAGGGTGGATGTTAATGCACACCCGATTTTGGATTACATTGATGAACGTGCAATTACAATATTATTGGACGAAATTATCAGTGAAGTAAATATCTACACTGACTATTTAATTTTGCTATTGCTAATTATGACATTTCATTGTTTGAGTGGATTTACTAATTTCACTAATATTGTGATACTTAGCACGACAAAATATGGGTCGAGGAAGCACCAAGTTATTACAATCTGTATCAATACCACAATAAAATAGAATCAGAGTATCGTTTAATTACTCAGAAAAGTCTTTTGATGAAAGAATTTACAAGTAGGGGAGAATCCCAGCACAATACGTCACACGGTGATACAGCTGCCTTTACAACATTGTGCAAAGGAGGAAATTTACAAGTAGGTTGTAGTTCTTAAATTAACTTTTTATAATTCTTCATTGATTTTGTGGCTGTAAAAATCTTCAGTATTAACTAATTATAGACCGAGAAAGAAAAATCCGAACTGTATTGTTGGTACGAGTCTAAAAAGCATCCAATATGGTACATAAATCCACAAAAAATGGAACTTTACAGCAAAGAACCTTATATATTTCAAGTTTACGATTTCATTGGAAATGATTTCATTCGACATTTAAAAAAAGAATCTGCGCCCATTATGGAAAGAGCTCAAGTCACCCATTTTGTTGGTGCTGAAGATCTAGAAGTAAGTTCATATTCCAAAACTAGAACATCTATGTTCGCTTGGCTTACCGAACACACAGATGCACAGTTGATACGAGTAGCCAAAAAAATTGGATATCTTACAGGACTAATCGCCAGTAGCGGTCTTAATACCACTATGGATAGCATTCAAATCGCTGCATACGCCACTGGAGGATATTTCAACATCCATGTCGATTCGGTACCTAACTCAACTAAATAATTACGTACATCACCATCAGTTAATGTTAAACAAAATGTTTGCTGTTATGAAATTGCTTCCTGCTTCGTATAACATTAGATATTTTCAGGATAGAGATTCTCCATACGTCTAATACATTCTCCCTTCTCAAAATGTAATAAAGATTATATAGCCCTTATGTTGTGTTTCTGAACATACGTCCATTTCCCAGCTTTCTCCAAATGATATCGTTGTTGTTGTCCCTGCAGGAGGCGGAAGGGTCCGCAATTATTAATAGTAGATTTATTTCCACTTTAATTTCAACAGGTCACCAATTTTTTATTTTCAGCTCGAATCCACGGAAAATTATCAAAGCCTCCTAGAGGATAATGTTGGAGACCGATTGGCTACTTTTATGATATACGTTCGTTCGATTTCTTTATTCCTAATAAATTTAAATGTGCCATCGACAATGTTTCTAAATTACACTTCAGTAGGAACTTAAACATGACATCTAATTTGATTAACACGTATTTCACACAGTGTAATGAATCTAAATTATAATAAATTGACTTAAAACTATCGCACTATATTTAATTTAAATTACTTATGATTTTCTAAGCAAATTACCTAAACGGAGACTGTTGTTTACCCAAATAGTATTAAAAATAGATTAAAGTTTAATTGTAATATATGATTTAAATAAAAATTGGTATATTACAGCTTAACGATGTGGAACACGGTGGCCTTACAGCTTTTACATCTGCTGGAGTTGCCGTTGCTCCTGTAAAGGGATCAGCAGTTTTTTGGTATGACGCTAAGCGTAATGGCCAAGTGGATTACAGAGCATGGCATGGAGGTTTGTCAATTTGTGTTTAAAAAGAATATTGAGTGAAAACCATTTAGCAGCACTAATGCTAATTGTTTGAAATATATTTAAAAAATCATACCTGTATTTTGATTGATGATTATTGTTCTCATATTTTAATTTTTATCATTATTATTTTAGGTTGTCCTGTTTTACTTGGAGAGAAATGGGGTAAGGTTAATAATATTCAATTAAGGAAGTGTTGTATTAATAGAATTCGTATATTACCTATGTAGAAATTTAAATTGTGAAATATTTTCCTCTAGTTGCCAATAAATGGATTCACCTATTTCTCAACATTTTACAACATAAATGTACTTTAAATAAAGACGACTAAATTTAATTTTAATGCAACTATGTTCTACAATATCCGATATTAGTTCCATAATTTTTTGCATGTGTGTACCTATATAAGTAAGTATTTGCACTTGGCGATATTTTCAAAGAGGCACTCGCCCAGTCGATTCAATGATTATAGCCTGCTGCCTGCATTACGCCAGTCATTTGATATTTTGCTTACCTACCTATATATATATATATCCTATACAATTGTAATTGGTATACATAAGTTGTTGAGACTTGAAAGCAATAAAAAATTAAGCCATTCCATTTAAAGTTGGCTATAGAGCAGCTTAATTTGCTCATTTGCAGTTTTTGTTTGTATTGGCATCTTCCCATTTAAATTGATGCAATAATTTTATGATATTTGTCCATGGCCTGACCAAATTTAATTGCGCTTCAAAAGTTTAGATAAGCTTGGACGTTATGTTATATTTTTTGAAGTTTTACAACTGAGTGCTTTCTTTTAATTTTGTAAAATTATGTCAAATTGAATGTGTGGACACCTAAATAGATATAACAAGCATTTGTACTACAGATAGGTCATATTAATAATGCGCGTATTTCCATGTAATAACGATCTACTTAGTTCAGACTTTTATTTCAGCCAAGGTATAAAATAGCCGAAACTTGTAATTGAACAATAAAAATGAACAAGTACATATTAATATTTAAACCAATTAAAACTTATGCATATATGAATAAGGGAAAATGTTTCATTAAAAGCCGAGGCTGAAGGCTGCGTTCCATTTTAATTTAGGCCACAGATTAGGCAATAAAATAAAACTACGTGCAAGCAGGTACAAGAGCCCAACCCTCCCCAACTGTATCAAAATCCAGTATTATATAAAAATGTCAATGTAGTATTTGCTAGGAGCAATAGTATCACTACTATTTCCCTTAGAAGTTCACATTTAAGTGTTAAAACCACTTATCAACTTGTGCAGTGTCAAAGTTCAAATGCTATGAAAATAATATACAGTATAACTATAACGTATACTTTTGTACCATCGTTTTTGGCACTAGTATTACATCGAAAATAGAGTTTGGCTCTTTACCTATAGTGTAAACACTTGTCTTCTTGACCAATTTTGCTCCCCAACGAACTCACCCACTGCCCTATCCTAATAATGGATGGATGTAAGCTTGGCAATGCAAGAGGCGAGATGAAAAGGAACGATTTAATTTCAGAAAACGAATTTATACTTTGGTTTTGAGATATTTTATTTAAAGCGGAAATTCGACAAATACAGACAAGAAAAGAGAGAGAGAGAAAGTTGGAGAAACTCTGGCACGGAAATATCATTTGTTTTCCCTTTTTATATTTGTTACACTCAGTGTGTGTTCTTGAATCTTGAGTATGTGTATTTGTGTGGGGTAGTTCAGAATTCGCAAGATTGAAAATGCGCGAATTCTGGGTTTTCATACATGGTGTAATATTTTGGCACATCTACGACGAATTAGCAGTTGTCTGATTGGGTTCCCCTTTTCCTTTGTTAAGGTATTGGGCGGAGTTCTTTGTTGTCGTATTTCCATAACTTAGGTACTGCTTAAGATTAGTTACAAGCTTTTAGAGACAAGGTTTTGATTAAATCATAAAAAGGAGACATATCAATACAATAAAGAAGAGTTATGAGATTTAACTTGTGGTATCTAAGAGAGGAGATTCTTCGAAAGCATTTCTTAGTGTACTCATAAGTTGTAGAAAAGTGAACAACTGTCGCAGGACACATTACATAATGTTCCATGGCGTCGGACAAGTTGCGAAGGAAAAGAGCTCGTTGAGTATTTTTGGAGAGAGAAGACTCTTTCAGAAAATACATAACTTGTAGAGACATTGACAGTTATAATAAAGGGTGCACAGAGATAAGACAGAGGGAAGGGATTCATTTGAGTTACACACGTCACACTAATACGCTCAAATCCGAGGTTAAAATATTGTTTTTCAAAATTACTCACGTTGTCGTCAGTCAACCACTGACTATTTGGCAAGCTAAAAATGATATCGGAAACGCGGACATACACACATACAGACAGACAGGAGCTCTACATAAGGCCTTGGCCGAGCTAAAGAGACATAATTACGAAAGTAAAAATAATTGTTATTAATTTTGATACGAAACTTCTTTAGTTAAAATTCCGCCCAACAGATGAAAGTAATTGACACATTTTGCCATTCAGTTTATCCACTCATAAAAATGGAAATCGGAGTTCAGTTTGCAGTGCATCAACGTATTTCATTCTTTTTAATTTTATTTTTGCCCTTTACTTTTACTTACGCTGAAATTATCAATGATGATATTCAACAAATTGTAAACAATAATGAAGAAGAAATTGAATGGGTAAGCTATGCTCATTCTCCGGTAGATTTGCAACAACTTGCTAAATCTGAAGAAGAGTTGTATAATATTCTGAAAGAGTACATATCCACAATAGACCACGAACCAGAATTCTGTTTCCAAAGGTATGTACCCAATTATAATAATTATTGTCTAATATTCACATTGCAGTTGGCAGTGGGCACATATTTACTTTCTTACTGTACATAAATGAAATTACAAATAATTTTGAAATACCTCCATTGGTCTATAGATACATTTCAGATTATGAAGATAGCACTCTTGTAGCATTCAAAGATTGGAACGAAACCGATGGGAAGAAAAAACATTCCAGGATTCATGCAAACCCGATTTTGTCTTTTAGAATGATATGGCGATTTGTTAAAGATATTCCTAGGATCAAAGATATTCTTTACGGTGGCGGTAATCCGGGTATGGATAGTATTTAACGGGGTTTAATAATATATTTCAACCTATATAGTAACAGTAAGTGACAAATTGATGTCTGTATGGAGTTGCAAAACGTGTCGGTCGGGAATGAACAAAAACATGAATATTTTTTATATACAACTTATGTATATGAGCCATGGGTGTTATGTCATAAAATGACGATGCTCCCTGGGAGTTATTAGAGAAAATAATACGTTTCAGAAAGCATGTCTTCGGAAATGACAAAGTATTATAGTATACATGAAATATATTCACCTTTTAACAGGAATAATGAAAAAGTTGGACAAAGTGATAGACAAAGGTAATCCGTGGCCTGTGGATAAAGATTTACATGGTTCTATGGATAGCTTGTTACTATTGCAGCATGTATATGGGCTAAATATTGTTGAGGTAATAAACTATTTTGCAAAAACATCGTAAATACACTTTATAGATAAAGTCGGTAACTATTTTAAATAGTATACAGTAGATTGACAAACTGAAAATCCTAAATTAGCCAGAAAATAGGGACCTTTCTATAAGTATGATTATTTGTTATAAAAATAATATAGCTTAATCTAATTTATTAAAATTTTGCTAATTTATATTGATATGTAGTTATGGTACAAAAGTAAAATCATTTTTCTTTTAGTTCGCAAAAGGAAACATATCCAATGTTCAGACGATGGCTACCCTTTCTGCTATTCATTGTTTTGAAATTGCACAATATGCTTTCTACCGGAATAAACAGTATACATTGGCCATTGAATGGTTGGAATTTGCGGATACAAAAAGTAGGGATGTTAGTGGCCACCCGATTTTGGATTACATTGAAGAACCGTTGATTTCATATCTATTGGAAGAAATAATCAGTGAAGTAAATACACTGATTATTGCTTTTGCCTGATGCTAGTACTTCTGGCATTACTATCTATTTGCATGGTGACTTGATTACTAATTTTAATAATATTGTGATACTTAGCACGACAGCGTATGGGTCGAGGAAGCACCAAATGATTACAATCTGAATCAATACCAATATAAAATGGATTCAGAATTTAGTTTGATTACTCAGAAAAGTGTTTTGATGAACGAATTTAAAAGTAGGGGAGAATCAAAGTCCTTTGTTACCAATAGTGATATAGCTGCCTTTACAACATTGTGCAAAGGAGGAAATTTACAAGTAGGTTAAATTGTAGTTCTTAAATTAACTTTTTATAATTCTTCATTGATTTTGTGGCTGTAAAAATCTTGAGTATTAACTAATTATAGACTGAGAAAGAAAAATCCGAACTGTATTGTTGGTACGAGTCTAAAAAACATCCAATATGGTTCATAAATCCACAAAAAATGGAACTTCATAGCAAAGAACCTTATATATTTCAAGTTTACGATTTCATTGGAAATGATTTCATTCGGCATTTAAAAAAAGTATCGTCGCCTGTTATGGAAAGAGCTCAAGTATCCTCCTTTCTCGATGATCCAGAAGAAAGTTCCTATTCCGAAACTAGAACATCTATGTACGCTTGGCTTTTCGAACCAAAAGATGCAAAGTTGATGCAGCTGGCCAAAAAAATTGGATGCCTTACTGGATTAAACACCAAATTAAGTCTAAATACCCAACTTGATAGTCTTCAAGTTGCAGCATATGCCACTGGAGGATACTACAATATCCATGTTGATTCGGTACCAGCATAAAGATCAGATAATAGTAAAAAAAACGACGGGAAACGAAAATGGGGAAAATTGATCAAATGCACAGAATTCAATTAGAATTTACAACAATATATATCCATCTGAATGGATATATTTGAATATTGATATACTAGTAATACATTTCAATGAAAACATTCAATTCAATAATTTCACGTAACCTCTACATCTACGCTGTGTATTGTCAATCTTAAATTTTCAATATGCTCCTTTAACATAACATAAAGTAGCATAGGCTAAATAAATGGTGGCTCTGGTAGCAAAATGACAGTTTTAGGGATTTCTATTGAACTTTGCATAATATTTTTGTGCATGAAGTCATTTTCACCGTTTTTCTGATTTCTGGTGTCCCGGTGGGTACGGGCTGGAATCCCTATTTGCTAGCCCGGAATTTAATTCATTGATATGTAGTATGCTCACTTAAACTGATCGCCTAATTTTTCAGCTCCAATACACAGAAGAATACCAAAGTCTCTTAGACGAAAAAATTGGAGACCGATTGGCTACTTTTATGATATACGTTCGTCCGATTTCTTTATTTCTTAAACATAAATACGAGTATTATAAATCAGAGGCAAAGTTTCTATAGCTCATTAATAGGAACCTAATTAGTGGCTAAAACCTCTATTTGGCTAAACACATATTCACCCACTCTAATGAATATAAATTCTTAACTTAATTAAAATAACTTTAATTCTTCTTCACGTTTTAAATGAATTATCTATGATTTCGTTTTATTAATACAATGAGGCTAATGCTTCTACAGAACAGGCTGAAACAATATTTTCCCAACATTCAACATACCTACCTATAGTAGATGCAGACTCTATTTATTTATGTATTACAAATTGTAATATAAATGGTTTAAATAAAAATTGGTATATTACAGCTTAACGATGTGGAACACGGTGGCCTTACAGCTTTTACATCTGCTGGAATTGCCGTTCCACCTGTAATAGGATCAGCAGTTTTTTGGTATGACATCAAACGAAATGGCGAAGTGGATTACAGATCATGGCATGGAGGTACTATTCATACACATTTTTGGATATTAAGTTGAATTCTCTTAATTTGATTTTTATCATTATAATTTTAGGTTGTCCTGTTTTACTTGGAGAGAAATGGGGTAAGGTTATTAAAATGTTTCTCTAACAAAGGAGAAGTTGTTTATGTTAAAATGATGGTGAAACTTTAAAGTGTAAAATATTTTGCTCTAGTGGCCAACAAATGGATTCACGCATTTCCCAGCATGTTACAACACAAATGCACTTTAAATAAAGACGACTAAATTGAAATTGAAATCAACAATGTTCTATAATGTTATACTTGTTACATTAGTGACCTCATGTTATGCATATCTAAGTCATTGTATTTGCAGGAAGCAATATTTGTGGGCTTACATGCAAAACGAATATAGCTCAGCCAAAGCAAAACATCAAAATGAGAATTTAAAATAATTAATGGAGATATTGAATTCTTTGTTCATATCATCATTGATAACAAAACTATTGTCTTTTCGTACCTCCACCATAAATAGTTCTTTACATGTCTTAGATTACTCGGGTAGACTGTATCTGCCCTCGAGCTTCATTGAAACAAGTTTATTTTCAGCTATTACTAATACTATAGAGTGCAGTGCTTAATTAGAACTTACACTCCATTCCACTTAAATTATTCAAATGGCAAATATTATAAATGACAGAAAAATGCCATTTTCCGTAATAAATTTATATTACGTACGCACTGAATTATCCCATTTAGCAAACCCACCGTAATAATAGAAATGTTTGTCCTAGAACAATAATTTTTGATGGTTTATGGCTAATGTACCTGTCAATGAAAAGTTTGAGTGCATTTACCAATTTTCCTAAGTAGACAACAAAATTTTATGGTAGGTACTTATATATTGTCTTTCAATTGTGACCATATGAGGAACTGACCTAACTATCCGAACAAACCAACCTTAGAATGCGTTGGGCGGAGTTATTACCACTAATGTTGGTTATTTTTATCTTACATACCATGTGTAAAACAAATGGTATTGAAATTGGAGGACTTCCTATCCTTATTAATTTTTTATCCACAAATTTTAGTTTATCAGTGTTCTTTGACGTATCCACTGATTCCTTTTCTGGTTTTGATACTCCGCAAGGTGCAATCAGACTATTAAATTTGGGAAAACAATGGAAAGAAAATAATAATACAACATTTCCTTTGGATTTACAACTAAGGAAATGGATATTTCCATATGCAAGAATTTATATCTTTTTCAAAAATGAAAGTCAAGAGTTTTTTAAGAGTTTAAGCTACAGCTGTAGTAGTGAAGATCAATCCTCACGATTGAGATTTTGTCGAGAGAATTATGGATATGATTTTTTAATTATTCCTCAAGAATTTCTTATCTACTACAATGACTACATGTCTACTGGGGATATAACTCCCATTTTCTTTCCAATTGCAAATCATTGGCAAAATTCGTCTGCACCTGTCACAATCAACAAAGTTCAGATAGTTTGTGCAACTTGCTTTATATCTTGTGAGCAGAGATACGAAAATAACATTCCGTTGTTGTTGGAACAAACATTTTATTTTATATCAGAAGAAATTCTAGCTAACATCTTAAATTATATCAATACCTACAGGTTTAAAAAGTTCCCTAAACCAAAAAACTGCATCGGCAGATCAGGAATTGGAATATCCTTAACCTCAACAGCCTCTGGTTACCAAGAAGATGAGTCCCTTCCACACTTTCCTCGTTTTGATTTGAACAAAACAGTTTCCCCGTTTAAATCATTGCAAGGACAGTCAATTTACTTCGAAAAAGCAATTTGGTCCGTTTATTTAGACGATTTGGACTTTAATTTTGAAAGTCTCCCTTTTCGCCATGGCCTATCATACACACCGATGTCATCATATGAAAAATATTTTTTGTTTGGAAATCCTGCATTTCATATTGTGACTGGTGTTGACAGTTACAATTTCGTAACATGTGCGGGAATACAAGATAATATTAATTGGAATATATACTCCACACCATTTGACAAATTAAGTTGGTGTCTCATATTTTTGGCAATCATACTAATGGCTATCATTTTCTATTGTCAATCAAGTTTAAAAATCAATAACCACACCCACAGCACGATCTCAACCCACTTGTTTCCATTGATAATGTATTATTTTGCTGTACTATTAGAGCAAAGTGTACAAAGAATGCAAAATGCATCAAGGAAAATGAATTTGCTGTCAATATTTGGAGTTTGGATTATTTTAGGCGTGGTTTTGAGCTCAGCTTACAAATCAATCATTGTAAGCAAGATGTTCTCAGCTCAGAAGATTAGTAGCCAATTTAAGTATTTTAGCCAATTGGACGACTTTGCTATACAATCATCGGGCTCCCAATTTTTTACAGAGCTATTTGATCTTAAGAAGTCCCTGGATATTCCAAATAAGATTGTGGAACTGGATATTCAGCATTTAGATTTTGTGACATTTTGTCTTGACCCAAAATTGCCAAGTTCAATGGATATGTATGGAGATGAGAGTCGACGCTTCAAACCATGTGATGAACTGTATGATGAAACAGAAAGGGAAGAAACTATATTGAAAATACTGGAAAATTACAAGTTTTTTAAGAAATACGGACTCACTGGACTATTGTCCCGAGCCAAAGATTGGCACAATGTAACCATTAACAAAAATGAATTGTTAGACTTAAATAACAAAATCGAAATTGCGAATGCAACCGTAAACACAATATTAAAATTACCCTCAAATTTTTTACTGTGGTATGAAATTGATGCTGGTTCACTTCCTTTGTCGGTTTTCAATGAAAGCGAAGTGTTTTTGAAAAGATGTCATCAAACTGCATTTGTTCATAATAAAGCATGGCTTGACAATTATGGAAAATATTTATTCGGCAATACAAGTTATGTAAAAGGCGAAGAAAATTTGTTTCAGAAAAGATTAACATATCAAATACCATACATTTTCAATCAATACATTTTCTATTCAAGAATGCAATTAATGATGAGTTCTGGAATATACTGGTTATTTGAAACTTGGAATAATTTCTTCGAAGGACAGGAGATTAGAAAACTCATACAAATGGACAATTCGCAATTTGAAGTACAAAATAATTATAAAAACAGGAAAACATTGGACAATTCTAACATTAAATCTGTATTTTATCTTTACGTGATATTCATTATTGTTGACGTAATAATATTTCTAACAGAGATTTGCTGGAGTATGTATCGCAATTACAGTATATGAATAAATGTAATCATGTGCGATAGCCATCAATAAATAAATGTGATATTCAAACTTATTTTACCCCATGTATATTGTGGCATAAATGTAGAAGAAGAAAAAATTAAATAAAAATTAAATAAAAATTGTTCCTACTGAAATGAGTAAGTATGTGGGCCAATATTGGGTCATTAATTACAGCACACGTTTCAGTACCTAAACCTATATTTCATCAATACAGCATAATTAACTGAAACTAATATCACTGTCTATATTCCATATAAGCGGAAGAAAATATACAATATAAAAATCTTCAATGCAATAGAAGGATACCGAGAATACTGTTGGAGTGCATAAAACAGTATATTATTATAAGCAATTAAATGACCTAATAAAATTGCGCCCAATTTAAGAAAGGGCGTGTGTATTATTGGACCTGAATTAGCAGAACAATAGAATAAGAACATAAATAAAATACTTGAGCTACCTATATAAAGATAGTACAATGTACCTAACAGAGGTGGGAACGGATAGTTCGCCGCTAGATTTTCTTTTCTACAAATGCTGCA
Organism: Tomocerus mixtus; assembly: GCA_034694165.1. Taxonomy (NCBI): domain Eukaryota; kingdom Metazoa; phylum Arthropoda; class Collembola; order Entomobryomorpha; family Tomoceridae; genus Tomocerus; species Tomocerus mixtus. The sequence goes on from JAQFYC010000741.1 coordinate 16,074, forward strand.
ATTATATTACAGATATTATCATTAGCTATATGTCTATGTGATTCAAAATGAAAATATGTGATCTAATGAAAAATTAAACTGTTATAATCTGACAAAACAAATGTGGCGATTTGATGAAATTTTAGCTTATTCTCAAAACTGCTGTGTTGGCTGAATTCCCTGGTGGAGGACCAGTAACCAATTAAGTAATTGCTCGTTAAGTTTAAAAGCATATAATTTCTATAGGAGAAAACCCCAACATTGTGTTCCCAGTTTTCAGTACCTTTAAAAATTAGCATTGCAAATAATGTGGTATACTTAGGTCTAATGATGCAGGTTCTGCTATTTAAATTAGGAAATTAAGTAATTAATTTAGTGGAAACAACCACTTAAACTTTTGCGTATTAAACATGATTGTAAATATCGATTTATTTTGGTTGCAACTCGGCTTGAAATTGGAAGGGTGTCAGACGATGGGAGACCAGTACAAAAATTGTATTGAATAGTTATTTGAAACATTAATAAATCACTTACTATGATATTCTATTGCCATTCAATTGCCAATGTTATTGGTATGTATGGTATTCAGTGCGTAAATAATAATAATATCAATTTTCTAAACACACATTTATAACTGCCTTTACTACATATACATATATTACAATATTATGGGTGCAATAGTTAGTGTAGGGCCATATATCTATATTTTCTCTCAAAGGGGAAACATTATTTTAAACCCATGAAATATATGACACAATAATAAAAAAATATTATCAACATTCACTGGGATAGTAGTATAACCATTTATTTAATGGCGTACTTATTCATTTTCGAGTTATTCCTATTTAAGCTGATGTGTGAGTTACTCTTGAAATAATTTTAGTGTGCTAATTATAACATTACCTTACCCATGAATTTCGACATAATTTTAAAAAATTTCAAATTTTTATAATTTCATCAATTCACTTTTATATATAGATTTAATACCAGATTGGAACTCAGTTATCGCCACAACCATTAGTACAACCACTACAACTCAAGGCCAATCTGAAATTAAAAGTGCTCTTGTATGTCTTGAGGATTACGAGAGAGCAGCTGCCAATATTCTTGATTTAAGCACTTTGGATTACTACCGCAGCGGGGCTGATGACGAAATCACTTTAAGGGAGAATAGACTGGCGTTTAAGAGGTGTTCTTCCCTGATCCCTTAATATTTTCAATGATTAACTCTTAAAACAATTCGCGATGAACAGTATTCTTATTATGCGTTTGAAATTTGTTGGAAATTATTCCTTTTATATTATAAGTTACTAAAAGTGCACAAATTAGTTGTATTTTCAAACAAATGCTATAAGAATGATAGCTTTATAGTCAACTCAGGAACCACAAAACCTCAAATACCGTACTGTTTAAGAGTGATATAATATAATATATCTCGTTTTATTTGAATAGAATAACAATAAGCCCCCGAAGCCTTGTTGATGTATCTAAGCGGAATATATCTACTACAATTTTGGGAAAACGTGTGTCCTTTCCTGTTGGTGTGGCTCCAGCGGCTTTCCAAAAACTAGCAACGCCAGAAGGAGAAAAGGCAAATGCAAGAGGTAAGAATCACTGGGAAAATAGTTGACATTTACACTTCCTACTCATTGTCCAATATCGAAATAGGTGCTTATCGTTGTTTTGTTTGAGATTATTGGGTTGCACCGAATGTTATTTAAACTATAAGTTTCCACCTATGTAAATACTACGTCAAATATTTAAGGACTTGGGTTACGACTTTGACAATGTAGTGATTAAATACTATTTGAAAGAAGATTTGCTGCAAAATAAAATTTCTGGAAACAACAATTAGAATATGTGGCTTATTGCTTTTAGCGGCTGCAGCTGCTGGAACAATATACATTTTGTCAACGATGTCCACTACTTCTATGGAGGAGGTTGCAGCAGCTGCGCCTGAAGGAAGAAAATGGTTTCAATTGTACGTTTTCAAAAACAGGTGTGTAAGTAATTAATTTATGTACTTAATGTACTTTAATATGTATTTATAGGTATAACAATTTATGTATTACCTACTACTACTCGTATCACTTACTATATTGCAAGATACGAGTTGAAGATTCCCCAAGTCCGTCGTTTTCTAAAGACTCGCAAATTTTTTTCAGGTCTTTAACAGCCCACTTGGTACATCGAGCTGCGTCGGCAGGATATGAAGCCTTAGTAGTAACGGTGGATGCCCCTCTCTATGGAAAAAGGAGGGCTGATATACGAAACAAATTTCGATTGCCTTCATATTTGAGGTTTGCATATTCATTTAAAATTTATATTACAATAAAATGTGAAGTATGTATTCAATGCTAAACTAATTATTTTACAGTTTGGCAAACTTTGAGGGAGAAATAGAGGTGAAAGGTGATTCCGCCCATTCAAACGTATTGGAACGAATTAGTTCCCATTTGGACGATGGACTCACATGGTCAGATATTACGTGGTTGAAAAGGTGAGCAAGTAATATTACACTACCCCTTGTAGCTAAATTATAGCGCGATTTGCATTACACATTAATATTTACACCTGTTGATGCAGCAACTATTTTGCGGCTTTTGAAATTCCAAAAAACAATAATAATTTTGTCATAATACGAGCAAATTCTCGATAAATGTATACTTTGTTGTAATATGCCATTTTCTAAACTAATTTTCGAAAACTTACTTATTTTGACAAATTTTTACTTCAGTATAACAAGATTACCAGTATATCTAAAAGGGATATTATCACCTGATGATGCAGAGCTGGCCGTCGAATATGGAGTGCAAGGAGTATATGTCTCAAATCATGGTGGTCGACAAATGGACACGGTTTCAGCTACTGTATGCCATATTTACAACTACACTACATACATCAATAGTTAATAGGAATTCATAATTATTACATTTTGTCAAAAACATAGATTGATGTCCTACCCGAAATAGTTGAACGAGTTGCGGGGCGTTGCGATGTTATATTTGATGGAGGAATTCGAACTGGAACCGATATTTTCAAAGCGTTGGCCTACGGAGCTAAAATGGTTTATAATATTTTATCTCTTGGTTGTATAAGCAGTAGAGATGTGGTCGAGACTCTCGAATATTGAGATTTGACTCTCGATTCTTCCCGATTCCCAATTTTTGGTCAAGGTGTAGTCTCGGAAACAAAAAGTAAAATTAAATCCGTGGCAATATTAAGACGTTGTAAAATGGAATTTTTCATCTAAAATTATGAAAAGTCATCAGAAATTAACTTTTCTTGTCCAAAAACTACAATTTGTAACTTACAAATATCATGTTTAAACATAATGTTGATAAAGTTTTGGTCTCAATCTCGAATTTGTCTCGAAAAATGTGTCCCAACAATATGGATAAATCCCCACCATTCATTTATATTCAAAAAATGGCAAAAAAAGTAATTGCCGTTTCCTTTGCAATTGTATCCCCTAATATTCCCCTTACTACTGATACCAATTATTTGAAAGCATAACTTAATCTAATTGATTATTGTATCATTTTCTCTAACAATATTATAGGTTTTTGTAGGGCGCCCAATGTTGTGGGGTCTTGCAGTTGATGGCGAAGAGGGTGCCAAAAACGTTCTTAAATTACTAAAAAATGAATTTAACTCTACATTGGCTCTTGCTGGTAGCAAATTGAATATTTTATTTAACATCATTATTCACAGAATTAATGCATGCATTACTAAATATTATGACTGTGCAAAATGATTAATTATATTTTGTTTTGTTTACTAGGTGTTCAAAGCGTTAATCAAATAAGCAAAAATTACATAATAAAATCCGCCTAACATCAGACATTTGTTGCCTTTTAAAATAAAGTTTCTGGGTTAATAAATTGACAATATTAATATTGCACTGTATATAATAAGCGAGTGGTAGAGCTATGGCATATATGCTACACACATGAGGCTAAACATGATAATCAAATAGGTTTAAGCGAATGTTGGAAAATAGGTTGGTAATGATAATTCATTTTGGTATTAATTCAGTATAATAATGTTTTCTAATAATTATGCAGCACATCACTTTCCGCGGTTCACCTAAATATGCACAGCATTATGTAGTTTATTTTTATTTGTTATAAGTAGTTGTAATACATAAATCATACAAGATATCTTGTAATAAACACCTAGTTACAATGATATTTAACTATATATTTTACTCACAAACTGCAATTTATGAACATTACCGAATTACCGCAACTGACTTGGTATTATGGTTATGCGTTTGTTAACCTTACTCCCAGAGACACTGTATTGTAGGAAAATCAATTGAAATGCCAATGTATAAAAACGTTAATATACTACAGATAAGGAAAACATACCAAAAAATAATTTTGACTCAGAAAAATTCAAAGGATATTTAAATACCTACTGCATGCTATTTATATTGTTTTCCTCGACACGTTAAACGAGTCGAAACCTATTTTTCCTTATAACTCATTATTAACACACTGTAAATGATGTTAATGTGGAGTCATCCTAAAAACTCCAAAAGATGTTTTCTAATACCGATTTGCTCACATCATAATTAAAACTAAAGTTTCAAAGTAAAGATAGTAACATTCTAGTGACAAAAATTATATTTGCTTAGTACGACTAGCCTGTGCCTGTACGATAAAAGCGGATTTGTTACTTGAAATGAGGATTCATTTGAGCATTTTGTGTATAGGAATGTTTGTAGCAAGTAATGTTGGCTTGCAACACAAAAATCAAAAACTAGAACCAGGTACCTATTCCCTTTATGAAGGTCTTAATTATATATTATATTAATTAATAACTAAGTGTAAAGAAAATTATATTTTTATTTAATATATTATGTTGAAGGATCGTTTCGCAAGTTTGATGTAGAAATTAAAAGTAAAGATGGTACTCCTGTGACATGCACTTACTACGTCAGCAATTTTCAGGTTTGCAATTATTTCAAATTTTAAAGAAAATTTTATAAGAAGCACGAAAAAAATGTTTACAGGCGAGGCAGGATGAGGCTTCTGTATTTTGCGAAAGTGTCCTGGGCAAGAAATTGCTGTCAATTGACAATGCAGACGAAAACGCAATAGTAAAGTCACTGATCGATCAAAACGGAGGTAAGCTTTACAAATTCAAACATCTACTGCGCTTTAAAGCTAAAAACAAGCAATATTTATAAAGATATTATTTCCACATCGAAAACTGGCTCAAATTTTACAAATGGGCTTTGAATTCGTGCCCTACGCTAATATTATGTTTAAAATGTAAATGTTTATATGAAATTAGTAAGTAAGTGGCAACTAACAATTACTACTTTCTTAATTAAGGTGGCTTCCACTGGACTTCCGGAAAAATGGTTAATGGAGATCTGTTGTGGCTCTCAAACTACCAAGGCCTGATGTATACCAATTGGGTGGAGTATGGAGGAAGGGAATTTAAAACATATCCTTCTATTTGTGTTAATTCAGCCGATAGAAACTGGGACACCTGTTTTAGTGAATCAAAAAATAGATTTATATGTGAATGAAATAACATTTTAATTCAGATAAAAAGGGTAAATACTTTTCAAGTGGACAATATTTCATTTACATAGACTTTTGTGATATTCATGAGATAATATATACAGAACATAACGGGAATTAATGTTTTTCTTAATTACCATAATATTCATTTAAAGCATATAATGGCTGCATTGCCGGTAGATTTAATCTTTACTAACTATCTAGATTACAAGGATCTGAAATAAATGTTATATTTATAGTTATATTGAAAATTATGTTTCCATTGTTGATTTTTGTAAGTGAATATAACTGACAAACATTTTTGCTATTGCCGTTAGTAATTCAGGCACTTCCGTTTGACGGGATATATATAAAGAAAATAATTTTTCAAAAATACGGTAGACTTAAATAATTAGTAATAACATCCTATTACACTCGAATATTAGATTTTGAAAATTGATAAAGTTATATATTGAAAATAGATCATTATACCTATATTACTAACTAGAAGCTTTCTTACTACTTTTGAAATCTTCGAGCCATCGTACTGTATCATTTAATTCATTTTTAAACATATTTCATGATGAGAAACTTAGCTATTGTTTTCGTAGTAGTTGTTGCTGTATGTTGGATGGGTAAGTTAAGTTATAACCTTAATTAACTAAATCATGTTTTCATGTTACCTATGTTATCTAATCAAAAATCCCATTTAAAAAACTGACCTTATTGTACCCACTGATTTTTACATTTTTAAATAATTTTAAATATTATGTGACAGCGATGACAGAAGCCCAATGCTCAAATGCAAATCAAAGCCCGTTTGACAGGTGCACTAATAGGTTCAACAATGTTTGTAATGCCCAATGTCAGGGAAATGAGCTTCAGTGTTGGTGCCAATGTACCGTAGGAAGTTGTCGTGGAGCCTCTCGAGAATGTTGTCGACAGCAGTTGAAAAGGAAATAATTATTGCAAAAATATGCGAGCTTACCGCAAGAGTTTAATTATAATTATTTGTGAACTGCCAAATCGTTAATTCAAAACGTAAAGTTGTATACATTAAAATTTAAAGTTTATTAGACGCAGGTTTCTCAAAGTGTAAAATAAAACCCTAAGCAAATTATTATGTGACGCAGTATTTGTAATTTTATGCATAGTAAAACACACTATTAATTATTAAGTTCATCCATTGTACAAATAATTATTGTCGGCATATTATAAGCATTTTTAGAGATTATTTTATGTGATCGTTAAGAGCAGGGATACCAATGCGTTGAGCAATTTTTCGTAGAAATAGAATATTCGTTCATATTTGACAGCTTTTATGGGACCAACTCTAATTCCATATCCTCTGAGAACCAGCAGCTCCTTTTGAGTTATTGCTAATTGATTGCTCCTCGATAATTTTGATTTCATCTTTTTCAACAAGTCATTGGACATTTGCCATGGAGTAGCAAATCCGATTAGCATTACCGCTACAACAATTAAAGATATTGTTGTTACGGTTATAAACATGGCCAGTATATCCGCAGTGACTGTTTTGTATAGGCGAATAGAGCAGAAGGTGCCGATAAGTAGAAATGAGGAAGCCATGATAATATAGACTGGTAGAAATAAGGGAATGAAGCTGTCGTTGAATATTATATTCAAAATCCACAGCTTTTTGTAGATCAGAATTTGATTGTGTAAACTGCTTTCTTTGTGGCTGTTAATTATCATACAATTCCAATCATAATATTATGTTATTATATAATATGTTATACTCATGTTTGAGGAAACTTTTAAAATCCTCTTAGTGCATAATATGCATAATGATTTGAAAGCGGACAAATATTGGGACGAGGGTCAAAATACCCTGTAATTAAAGTAAATAAAATAATGTGCGTATTTACTAATATAAGCATTAGTCATTGATAATCCTCTATTGACCTATTATCGGTAATATCGTTAAAATGAAAGTTATACCTGGTGTAATTTAGAAAGTTGTAATTGCGGAGAATGTAGATTAATTTCCATGTATAAAAATTCACCATTGCATAAAATACTCCACACATCGTACCGATTTGAGTCAAAAGTAAAAGGTATTTTGCTACTTTATTGTCAAATTGAAATGTGAAAAAAGACAATTGATGTCGCCCTTCAGTTGCACCTGTTATTACCATGATGGCGAAGCAGACTGTACTATAATAGGGCACGAAGAATTTTGAAATCAGTGTTTCCAGTTTGCTTGAAAGAGCTTTACCACAAGTGCCTAGAATTTAAAACATTTATTTATTGCATTGATATGTATAATGATTCAATGAAGTTAATTATTTATAACGTGTATGCTTCTGCCTTTTGTAAATGTATTTATTTGTATAAATTATTTAACAATTGTATTTTCGAAGTCTCCCATATGAAAAATTTTAGAAATTCTTATATGTGCTACAGACAAATTACTTATCTAGCAAAAGACATAAATGTGTGACGAAAATAGCCAGAAAAACTCCATGTGTTTATTATAAATACCTGGAGACAATGATTTTCTTACCTTTTACGTTTACAATATTTAATTGCAGACAATTTAACATTGTGCTCAATTCTTGTGTTCTCAATTGAGCAGTCGTCAGGAAAAGAATGCTCAGAGCATAGAAAAATACCCATAAGTAAATCAAGACGATTTCTTTACCAATATGATAAGAATTCTTGATTTCCGCATGTACTTGGAATATTTCGTACAATAACAGAAGAAAGTAAACCAGCGTGAGGGATTTGATAGTTTTTTGAGATCTGGAGGCAGAAAATGTTTGCAAGGAACTGTCCCACGAAAGTGGCAGTACTCCGGTACGATATCCAATATTTAGGTACAATCCTATCCATGAGAAATTATTTTCCCCATCGTTCAAATATTCTGTAATTATGCTTGTAATTGAGGTTGCTTTACTTTTAAATTTTCTTGGCCAACTCTCAATTTGACTAAGAAACACCATTGTTGATGGTGAAAGTTTTAACGGTTGTGAATATTGCGTCCTTTTTCCTCTTTCTTAATGAGAATTCACAGTTTGGGTGTTTTGTATGCTTATTCTTATTAGACTGGACTGGACTGTCAATTGTTTTGTATTGGTTAATAGCTAAGAAATGGACTCGTACTGCATTTCCTTAAGGTTGTGCTGTTAATTGGTATTTTCCATCAGAACACACAAATGTTTATTTAAGATAATAATATACGATAGGCAAATCTAGATTTATATTGGCCCACATGCCAAGTATTCTACTCGACTTAAACAGTCATCACTGGCTGATATATAAAGAGGTTGTAAATAATTATATATTGTTATCCTTTTAAAACTTACAACAAAGTGAGCTGAGTAATATTATAAATATTTGTTTAGCAATACTTCCGATTTCGGAATGCTTCCATTAAATGTTTAATTACTATTGTTACGCCCCACTAGCATAAGGCCCATATTATTTTGCACGAAGCCACCTCGAGCGGCTATCTTGATGCTGAAGTTAATTTTCATTGCACCATGAAATTTAGATACCTATTTAAAAATAGTTTGTGTCTGCGCCACAGGATTCACCTCTGATAGTATATTCGAAGGAATAATGCCCTTAATTATATAATTTCCAAGCAAATTATAATTAACTCTCAAGCTTTCTTAGCTATCAACTTCTGATAAAGAAGTTCAAAATATCATCGCAGTGACAAACATACGCACGCGGTGGAGTGTTCCTATAAAATTGTTTCACAACTTAATGCATAGGCATAAATGTACAATGTCATCCTCAAAATATAATGTTCGTTTTGTACACTTTTAAATATTTAAATAAGAGTGACATGTTAAGTCATGGAAGAATTGATGTCGTTGCATTGCTATTACGGGATTGCAAGTCGGATACCTGGTGCTGTTATTATATTAAAGCATTTACAAGTACCTATAAAAGTTTTCTAAATTAAACTACGCTTTATTTTTCTTTCAAAGGAGTTTTATAATTACGGAGGTAATAAGTAGTTACAAACACAGTTGTAACAAATACGTATTATTTCACGAGGATTTTATTTATTAGTTTAGGGCTTCGACATTTATCATTACTTTTTTAAATGTGATACACGATCTTACTCTAGATAATACATTGCCACATATTTAATAGTCTTATAATATGAATAGTTAGGCAAGTAAGGCATTAATAGTGTTCTCAATGACCACACACCAAATTGTCATTACAGTTGATTTCTTGACAAAGTAAAAGTTTCCGACTTTCACTTTTATCGGGCTGCAGGAGCGGACAAACCTTATTTGCCATTTATTACTTCCACCTTCCCATGATTTCAATATATCCGTTGATATTTCGTAGAACATTCCTTGACGTTTGAACATTACACTCAAATAGAGAAGTGCAAGGAAAGCAGCCATTGCCACTTGATAAGCTCGGGGTCCAGTCATCCTGACAGCGCCAAATGTACCACAAATAGCTATACCAATGCAGACTAATTTATGGGTAGGAAATAACCATCCTCTGAAGCAATTGTTGTACAGAACTTCGATGACTTGCAAAGTTCTATAGATTTGGCCAAAAACTTGAGGCTCATTACTAATTTCCCTTGTGATAGCATTCTTCTTATTATGCCTATAATATAAATAAATATAATATAATATATAATATAAAAGCTAATTAAGTATTGGTAGAAATTATATAATCTATCAACAATAAGTCAGTGAAAACCATCAGCATTATAAAAAGTAAAACAGCCTTTAAAAATTTAATATCACTCGCCTCATTTCACTGAGAATGAATGTCCCGATATAAGAAAATGTGATGGCATTGAAAATCCAAAAGAAAACGTGTGGCCACATACTGAGACATATGAATAATTGCAATATAGTGAAAGGGACTCGTAGGAAACAGGATGCTACACCAGGTGTGTTGAGCATATTAGTCAAATAGTAGACGGTGTTCGGTGTTTTGAGAATTCTTCGACAATTTAGAGAATACATTGATATACCCGTGGCCAAGAAAATGTAAAATATTTTCTCGCAACCATTATTCCGATTTTTGTATTTTTTGCGAACGAAAAGCACTGTTGATGAAAAAAATGTAATATATTATCCATAATAATTGTGAATTGTATCCCTAATTTTATATATATACAAAAGCCTGTCTGTCAATATAATCTGAAAGTTAAAAGTAAATTGTTAAAAAAGGAAAATTGTGGGAAGCTGGGCTGGCGGGTATCTATTAAATTTTAATGTAGTTAGTTACCGCTGTAATTAATGTCTAAACAATCCCGAATTAAAAATACGTATTATACTTACTTAGCATTGCACAAATTCAGTAAAAGAAATTTAAAACAATGCTTCACCTTTGAACCTCTCGTAAAACGTAATATATGTGTTTATGAAATTTGCCACTTCCTCTCCGTGAAGAAGGTTCTGGATTTGAAAAACTGTTGGGAATGCGTAGCTTATAAGAGTGTATCCAATTTGCATTTTTAAATTGATATCCGCTCCAGATAACAGTGCATTCGACAGTTGGACAGCGAGAAATATTTCATACGCACAAAGAACGGTCAGTGTTGTTCCACAGCGGACAAAGTGGTATTTTGACTTGAGAAATTTTATTTTATTTAGCTTAGTATCCCATCTAAATTGTCCCCCGCCAAAAATATAAATTAAAGTTGTACTAAAATTTAAAAACTTGTAAGTTGTTGAAGAAAGCATTGCATTGGTATTGTGATTGTGAACAGTTTCGACTTCTGTCATTATTTTTCCACTACTTCACGCTGGAATGGATAATTTATTCTCATATTTATCCTTCTCGCATCAGTAGTCATTTTTACTTTGCTAACTAGATATTGTGTGATATGTAAGCAGTAGACATCTTGTTATTTGCAATATTTGAATTGATTGATTGAATTTTGTTTGCTATGCGCTGGATTATAAAATAATAAACTTTATCTTAACGGCTTTTTAATTTTGAACTCTTCTACGTCATTCGTTTTGCCTTAAGTAAATATTGTCAAAATGTCTATACATTGCACAGCATTGTATTTTGCGGTACATTTCACAACTTGACATTTGTAACCACCCTACAATAATAACAATAACATTTCAATCGCTTTCTGGCAGGCAGAAACCCAAAAAATCGCATCGCACGCCCCATATTAACGACTGTTTCCAATGAAGCATATCATTATGAGCTTTAAAATTGTATTCTTGAATAATAAAAGCGGTATTAAACACTGATGGATAGTTAATTACATTTTAATATTAACTTCAATAACTGGAGAAACAGGAAATAAAAGCAAATAAAATGGCTGTTCAGCCCCACATTGCGATGATATTGTTTGGCAATGTTTTTCGTGGTTAGTAACGTTCTAGACCTCGAACAAAAATGTTGCTGCTTGGTAAGCTGTATGTGTATAGATGAGTTTCTGTGGACATAGCCAGTCCAGTTAAGGATTAGTATTAGCAATGGTGTAACACGACCCCAGATGCATGTCAAAGTTAGTAGGTTTTTTAAAATTATACCCTCATTACATTTTAATGAACCATCTGAGGAAAACGAAGTATGTACAGTGTTAAATATTTGCAAATGCACAATGTACCCGCCTTAGTATTATTTCGAAATCAAACTGTCAAGATTAATTAATCGTTACCCAAACCAGCAGCCACCAAAATGTCTACAGTTTGATAGCCGACAATACGTGTTCATTCATCTATCACATTTTCTGTCATAATAAGCTAGAGATTCCTTATTTGTGTCGATTTACCCACACTGTGTAGTGCAAAATGCTTTTTGTAATGGCATGATTGCTTGACGGGCTTGTCAATTATATTGTAAATATATATTTTGTTAATAAATTTATTACTCTTCTTAAACCAGAGTGCGAAACTTAAATAATCCACGTCAAATAGCGAGTACAAAACTAAAGTGGCACAAGTTACAATTCTAAAGATCAGTAACGCTTTATTGTCAAGCTTCACTGTCACTTACCTCTTAATTATGTAATAACTATCTGTGGCATTAAAACACTAATCAATCATTGTATAACATTTCACAAGAATCACGCTTATAAATAACGTCTATGTCAAGCTGTATTTGGGTCACACAACTTATGCGCATTAAATTAATATCTATCAACATGGTTTAGTTTTAGCAGTAAAGATACTATAAGTATATGCACTGTGAGTGGTTTACTTACATAATACATTTACTGTGATTATACACAGTATTCCCAATGAAATGATGACTCAGTGTTGTTGTATGGGAAAGGAAGTCGAACACTAATCTAATATAGTTTCACTATATTTGGTAGTAGAGTTTAGCGAGGTTACATGTGCATAACAATACACGATGGTGTTCCAATAATTTTAAATGGAGTGTCGTTCCATTTTGACCATTTAACCATTAGATTCTCTACCCAGATTAGTATAACTTAGATTACACCTTAATTTTATTGCTAGTCTAGAGATACTCCAATTAATATCAAAGTTTAAATGCTTTTCGGTGCCTACCCTTGGCTTGATGCTGTGATATTGATATGTCTTTTTGTCTGTCATGTATTTGTCTAAATAAATTCGATTCGCAAAATGACATAGTATGATGCAAATTATAATGCACACTATACAAATTTATTCATATTTACATTAGCGTAGTTAAAATGAATTAACTATTTTAATAAGATAATAATAATTATAGAATTAATTGCTTAAAGCGGGTGAGGTGAAGTTCAAAATGTACATTATCGAAAATGATTATGCAAAAATACTGATAGTGATATTAATTTGATTATATATTTTGATTTGTGTTGTTCAACCCCAATTGATCCCGTGTCGAGAGCAGTCTCCGCCATCCCTGAAAGGGAAGCAAACCCAGTGGTTTCCTCCATGCTTGCAGTAAACATTCATTTTCTGGTGCCATGCACAGTGACAATGCCCGCCTCGCTCTCCACCGCACTGACAATTGCATCCACCCCACGCCGTATGTTGAGGGTCCATTGCAACAACCAACGTCACAATGGCCATAAGAAGGACAGCAGCAATCAAGACCCTCATTATTATCTACATAAAAATTAATAGTTTTTGAAACCTTTACCAAAAAATTACGTTCATCTAATAGTAATTGCACTTTTTTAATTGAAAAATTGAATAAAACGTTTTAAAAAATCTTTCAAAAAATAAAGTGTATAAAGATTTCAATATCTATCAGAAGCTATACATCAGGTACTGTTAAAAAATAAAAAAATACTTGAGAACTTATTTTTGTTACTGTTAAAATATAATAAAGTGGTGATTTAGATTTAAGTAAAATTTAAAATTAAACATGGTTCTTTAGGTGCCAAGTTTATTTACCTTTTATTAATTTCACACCAAATATTAAGTATTTAGCTGTACGCAGTAGAAATTCTACAAGTTGACTGCTATGAATCCTGATTGTTGAATGTCGAATGTACAGAACCTCTAACATTTTTATATTCCTGAAATCCTCCAAGCTGATCATGGGGTCACCGGAAGGGTATCGCTATCTTTTATTATCAAGTAATGTTGCACTGAAATAGAAATCTCAGAAGTTTTGCTGTAATAACTGACCACGAGTGTTTATTATTTCCATAGAAAGACCAATGAATCCAGTCCAATTTTTTGTTTGTCATTGTTATATCTCTGCCAAACGTATCTGTTCTTAATTACTATATGTACTAATCCTATTATTTTGATTTGGGAAAGTTAACATAAAGGTTGCACTTTATGTATTCTTATTTTTGTGCAAAAATATAATGCGCACTATTTGCTAAACTTTATTATTTCCTTATGAAGTACTGTATCACACATTTTATCTAATTATGTACTCTTTTACTTGGCGGTCAAGGAAGTGTATTAGTTTAGTTTAGTTTTTATTAATTATCCCTATCACTCAATTGAAAAACAACAAATAATAATAAAACCGCATTCCATCCGGGAAAAATCGATATGGTAAGACTAACACATAATTAATCTCTTATGATATGGAATACCTTTACCTTGATGTCTATCACTTGTTGGGTGCACAAATTCATTTTAAGTAATATTCCACTAATTTTGTAGCTAAGTTTCCTAAACACAGCTTCCGGTTGATCAATTAAATGCTAAACTTTAGACATAATACGTCGAGGAGTGCAAAGGAAACTCTAATCACTTGTTTTTAGCTTTTAGCACTAATGCTTTCTGATCATTCAGATGAGTAAATTGCGGTAGAGTTATTTATGCCAGCTGCGACATTTTATCTTATAATTCATATTATTGTAGCAGCATTTTTAGATAAAAAACTCCGTCCAAGCAGTCAAAAAGGTTTTGATAGGGACTCTAGATGTTAGGTTAGGTAAAAAATGTAAGGGGGTGAACGGGGTGAGCAGGGTTAACAGAGTACAAATTACAATATCCCGTTTTGATACACTTTTGGGATATAAGTTTAAATGAACTCTATATATTATTATGTATAACAATCCCATCAATATTTATGAATGCAATATGCTTTTTAATGACATTAAGAGGCTCAAGTTAAAAATACACAAGTAGCACGCTCTCCTAAATATTAGTAACTATCTAAAGGCTTATGTATTAGTTTATTATGAATTTTTTAAAATTTAAAATGGAAGTTCCATTAGTCATATAATGCAAACACGTACTTCGAACGTATACAATACAATATTACGTCTCCTTGGAATGCAGCTCATTAAAGCGTAATAAATAATTGAAAACCATCCACTACTAATGCCTGCTTACACTTGTTGCATTGAATTTTATAATCAATCCATAAATGCAGGTTAATTTATTAATTATCATGGTAGTTACATTTTTTTAAGAAATTTATATGAAGAAAAGTAACATACGAAGCATTTTGGCAATTTAGGTTTCTCACGTCGTGCAGTTGTTGAGAATTAAGAAAAATCAAATTGAGGCATATCTATTCAGCATACGTATTATACACATTCAAACCACATCCCTAATATTTGGCACAAGTGTTCTCTCTATTCTCTTCATCATTCCAAAGATTCATAGTTAATCTAACAATTATAAAAGTTAGATTTAAAAACTGTTATATAAATAAATGCTGGTGTTAGTGTCTTAGGTTCATGAGTTATATATTACATACCTCATCGTGTAATTGTTGACTTCGTCCTAAAAAGAAGTCGGCCAATTGTTTAAATGTTGGACGTTGCTCGGGTTCTTTGTACCAGCACTTGCACATTTGTGTGTAGCTGTAAAAAGGGACAGAAAAGAGTAAATGAATTATTATTTATTGTTACCCTCACCAATCAATCTCATATAACAAATTACATTTCAGGTGCCGCATCATGTGGTTTTTTGAGTCTTAGTCCATTGTTTAATTTCTCTACGAAATCAAGCTCCCATCCCATTCCTGGATAAGGTACATCACCGAGAGAAAATATTTCCCATAACGTGACCCCGTAGGACCAAACATCTGATTGTGTTGAAAATGAGAGTTGTTTAAGAGATTCAATTGACATCCATCTCCAGGGAAGTGGCTCCGACTTCTTTTTGACATAATTTGTATAGGCATACAATTTTCGGGAGAGACCAAAGTCAGTTATCTTTGCTACTCCAGTTTCAGTTAGTAAAACGTTCCTGGTAGCCAAATCTGCATGAATTACCTGCAGAAATTACAAAGCTGTTATAATTACTTTTATGCAGATTTTCAAAAGGTGCTTCACTTTTCAAACACTTAAATGAACTATTATTTTATTGTCATTTTGATTTGATTAGTTTCTTCATCTGTCCGTAGCAACAGACACCTACCTAATGTATACATGGAATTAGCATCGTTTTCAAAATTGTTCAATTTAAAAATTAGAATATTATAATTTTGTTCTTAATTCACGATTTTTTAATGCCAACGCATCATTCTTACATTCTTTGATCCTAAATAGTCCATTCCATTTGCAATGTGATATGACCAATTGACAAAGTTCTTCAACGATAAAGTGACATCATTCTTTTCTTCGGTTTTAACCACAATCCTGAGATATATTGTGACAACGTAAAACATTTACTGAGTGAGAAATTAGTATTCATATATTTATATAAAAAATACCCACAAAAATACATTACCTAGGGCTATTAACATATCTGTCGTCTCCATAGTTTGTAAATTCAGCACTTTCATTGCTAATTTCTAGTTTGACATTGACATATTTGCTATGTGCTTTTCTTAAGAAGCCTTCCAAAGATCCCAAGGCACAGAATTCTGAGGCAATGAACACTTCACCTAATAAATGAAGATTTTTTGGTTGAATTAAACATTTTAACTATAGATGATTAGTTAATTTAGTAATTTAATTTAATTATATGTACACGGAAATTCAAAACTTCAGAGAAAATATGCATCAAGGCACAAAATACCACATTGAACGAACTCTTCATAAATATTACATGGCCTAAAATTATGTACACTCACCATCTCTAAGCTGTCCTGTGTATGCACCAACCAGTCCAACGATATTATCATGTTTCCCAATGTATATCATCAGTTTAATTTCTGACAAGAAACCTTTGAGATTGTCAACAGGACATCGTGTTTTCGTTGTTTTGAAAGCAACTTCATCATCACTTCCGTCTATTTTCCCTTTGTACACAATGCCGAAAGCTCCACTGCCAAGCACAGCATGTTTGTCTGTTAAAAGTGGAAAAAGCTAAAATGTAGTACGGTAATCAACAAAATTAATGAAATGCATAAATTAATCAATAAACCTACTATTATGGACAAGTAAGTATTAAGTAGATAGGCAACTGTAGATTGACGTATTCCTTACAAAAGGTTTGAAATTGTCTAGCACAAAAATTGTCTATATCTATTTCAAATGCTTATTAATTTTGTAGTACCTATCAATCCCTTCATTTTTTACCCAAGCGTAATCAGTAATCAGCCAGCGGACATTAAAAATGTCTAACTAAATCCATTTCTGAAACAGCCTGTACATTGGAACGCCATTAAAATATTACATTTATTAAATAGTTCATTCCTACAATGTTATGTTATATTAATAATTCTACATGTGGATGTTAGTTATTATTAGTAATTAATAATTGTAGTTTCCTCCTTTTAATAAAACCAATTATGCTAGTATATAAACATAAAAATAATTCATAAGTACCTACCTATACAATAATGCTTTGTTGTATAATAGTA
This sequence comes from Tomocerus mixtus, assembly GCA_034694165.1. Taxonomy (NCBI): domain Eukaryota; kingdom Metazoa; phylum Arthropoda; class Collembola; order Entomobryomorpha; family Tomoceridae; genus Tomocerus; species Tomocerus mixtus. Next base: position 33,737 of record JAQFYC010000741.1, read on the forward strand.
ATAAATAAATAGGTACTCAAACTTATCTTATTACGTAATGACTATTTATTTCCTTCATTATATGTTTACCTTATAAAAAGAAAGTAATAAAATAGGTTTGAACTTACCAATGTGAAATTTCTCTTTCTCAAGCTCAAAATTTCTATTGTAAGGAAGGCGAAGTGCTACCTCAAAATTTTGAGCCTCTTCATCAGTTAATTCAACACCTTTCTCAAACTCAGCAATATCTTCCTCCGTCAACTTTTCAGCCTATTACGGTGTATAATAAAATAAAGTGAATATAAAGTTATGTTCTATTTGATTTCAATGAGGGATTTTCTCAATGTATGTTTACAAAATGGTTTACAATAAATTTTTGTGTTGCATAAGTAATTAATTATATTGCTAGCTATAGGTAGGGTACGTGTTATGTAAAACGTAAGAATTCATTTAAATATATTCTATACTGCTCAAAAGCATAGTTGCAATTAAAACTACAAATAGCTTTCTATTCCTAAACTTTGAACTCACCTTGGCTTTTCGTAATTTGATATATAGTAATAATATTGCAGCTAACGCAACAATGAGTACAACACCAACAACACTTCCGATCAGTACCCCATTTTCTTTCTCTTGGATGATAATGGTTCTGGTGTTGTTGGCTTTACAAATTTCAAGCTGTTCTTGTGGTTCTAGAAATAAGAAAAAATATTGCTGAAGAAAGTTTATGAAATAATGACTGATGTTCATTATTACTATTAAAATGAAAAGTTACTGCTTATTTTTTCTACGTATGAATTTATCGAAGGATCTGTATTATTCACACGTCGCCACCATCCATAGTGCCCTTCAGCTCCACAGGGCCCTTCGGGCCAGTTTTGTCGTCCGTTAGATCGCTTTTCCATGGTTCATCGATTGCCGCAAATAGAAATAAGGGGAATTTATTTGTGGAAGCCCAACGTGAGATTTCATCCCAGAATTGTTTCATCAGTAGCATTGAAGTTGGTAGATTTGTTCTGCTTATACCAACGCTTGGCCACCCAGTTTCCAACATAACTTCAATATTTGGATTATACTCCAAAATTGTCCCCCTAGCTAAAATCATGGCATCTGCCATATTGTAAACTGCAGAGGAAACTCCCGCTCTCGCTGGTTCAGTTGGTGGGTTCCTCCAACAAATGACGTAATCGACAATTTTTAAAATCTGGATAAAATAATCCACTTTTTGAGGGTCGATATTCAATTCGTCACAAATGTGAACGCGTACTCCAAGTTTGACCAAAATATTCCTCGTGGCTGACATGTTTCTTCCAAGAGTAATCATCCCATTAACTTTGCTGGCAGTCTCTGAACTTATAATAAAGTTGCTTGTCAGTGTTATCCCCCAAACGGTGCCCATGTGAATTCTATTGGATTCCTCTGTTATATCAAATGCCGTTTTGATTGCGTTGTTGACAGTTGTTATGAAATTGTGTTGCCAAATTCCGAGAGCAACAGTAATTTTCGTCTCAGAAGATCTTTGGTTAAGTTTTGCGGCTTCGATACCTGTATAGCCAACTGAGCCTCCATCTTGCAATGTTGAAGTTGCTAAATAATAATATTAATCTAATTTGGCACATTGCGCCACAAATATTGACATTTTGCCAGTAGTCTAATTTGTAGGTATCAATTTTTTTAATAAAGAGTTCAAAACTCACCTGAACTTGTTCCCACGCCATAAGTAGCTATGCGTTTGAATTTTGTGGATACGAGCTCCAGCATTGTGCCAACTTCCTCCCTGCTGTACGAATCCCACGAGGGAAAGGTTGGCCCTTCTTTATTTTTGACATGAGGGGAAAAAACCACACCTACGTAATTGCTGTCAATATTAGCATCAGTACCTTGATAACTAATTAATAAAATTGTCGTCACCTGTCAAAATTAAATTATTAGAAATATACTTGCATGTAAATGTAATGTTCCAAAAATGAATGCACAAAGTATTTAATATACATACCGTAACCAGTGAACGTATACAATATTGTATACATAAATCCATTCTATTTTAAGTCAATTAAATGATGTGCTATGGAGAAATGCAAAACCTAAAAGTTTTTAGCGTATGCAGTCATAATGATGTAGGTAGTAGTATTTTAAAAGCAACAGACACTCGCTTAAACATTTGATGGCACAAGCTATATTTATATTCCTGAAATCCTCCAAGCTGATCATGTTCCTGGGGCACCGGAAGAGTATCGCCATCTTCTATTATCAAGTAATGTTGCACTGAAATATCAATATCAGAAGTTATGCAATCACTGACCACGAGTGTTTATCATTTACATAGAAAGTCCAATGACTCCAGTCCCTAATGCTTTATAAAATTTTCCTTTGTGTTATTAAGACACTTTAAGATACACGGGTATATTTGTATTATTCAGTATTGCTATAATAATATACATAAAAATATAATGCGTACTACTATTTGCTATCCTTTATGATTTCCGTATGAAGTACCAAACATTTAACTAATTACTCTATTTATTGGCGGTCAAGGAAGTGTTTCAATTATCACTATCACTCAATTGAAAGCGTAAAAACAACAAAAAGCAATAAAACCGCATTCCATCCTGGAAGAATCGATATGGTAAGACAAACACATAATTAATCATCTTTCAATTCATTTTAAGAAATATTTCGCTGATTTTGTAGCTAAGTTTCCTAAACACAGCTTCCGGTTGATCCATTAAATGCTAACCTTTTGATATAATACAGTACATCGAGGAGTGCAAATGAAACTCTAATCACTTGTTTTTAGCTTTAGCAGAAAGCATTAGTGCTTTCTGATTATTTTGATGAGTAAAATACGCTACAGTTATTTATGCCAGCTGGAACATACTAATCTTATAATTCATATTATTGTAATCATTTTTAGATGAAAAAAACTCCGTCCAAGCAGTCACAAAGGTTTTGATAGGGGCTCATTAAATTGCACACTGTTCACCGGTTCACCCCCTTGCTCGATTGTGCTAGATATTAGGTTAGGTTAGGTAAAAAACGCAAAGGGGTGAACGGTGTTAATAGGGTGCAAAGTACAATATCCCGTTTTGATACACTTTTGAGCTATAAGTTTACATGAACTCTTTATATTAAATATGTACGTACGGCCACTTAAAACAAAGGTCTTTAAACATTTCATGAGAAAATACTTAGGTCACATGTGGTCAGGAATTTGTTTTCAAGAATTTCCTCTAGGATTTTCCAATGGGTTATACCGTAGGCCGGTGGACTCATTTTTGACCTCAAGCTTCTAGAGTGCATACCTACCTACTACCTACGCTACTTATAGAAAAGAAATATAAAACGTTGATCGGTTAAAAATTTAGCAGACAAGCGGAAGTACTTATTATATGCAGAGCGTTCGTATAAAATTGTTTCACAACTCACTATGATCTATGATATGATATCAAAAATGTAGCGCAGTGCAACCAACCGTCTACAAAATGTCATACTGCCAAACACTTTCTTTAAATATTAAAATTAGCATTACATGCTTAGCCTGGATATTTAAGTCATTGCATTGCATTACGATATTTCGACTTTTATATCTGGTGACCCTATAAAATAGTTTACAACTATCTAATACAGCTCTAAGGAGGAGTGTTTAACTTACACCATTCCTTCGAAATTAAATTATGCTCCATGTTATTTTCAGAGGAGCTCTATTAGCTACGGAGGTTAAATTGTCAATAGATGCACAACACATGCCCTTAGTATTTCAGTAAAATACTCGAGTTATGTGCCAAATAAATATGATACTCTTCTTTACAATATTCCCAAATGTGTTGCATGGCTTTACTTTATTATTTAAACGTTTAGCATTTTTGCACACAAGCAATTAATTATCTAAAATACAAACAAATCGACTATTTTCAAAAAAGATACTGTGAATGTGCATTATTATTAATTTAGTTAACTACTAGGTTTCAAATTTCTAAAATTGGGAATATATAGATTGGAATGTGATAGAGATTATAGTTACTATTTCCTAGCAGAGACATACCTTAAACACAATGCCTCGAAGAAACAGAAGGTTTTAGAAATAGTAGGTGCACACAATATTGTACATAATATATATTTTAATACTTACTACAGTGCTTCTGATATCTCATGACTAACCTAAGCAAATGCAAAGCGCATTGTCATTGCCAGCTATTTCGTTTTAGGTAGCAACAATATTTTCCTTATAGACATTTAGGCAAGTAATGCATTGATGGTGTTATCGATGACTACGGACCAAATGGCAACTACTGTCGATTTCTTGACAAAGTAAAAGTTTCCGACTTTCACTTTGATCGGGCTGCAGGAGCGTACAAACCTTAATTGGTATTTAGTTCCACATTCCCAAGACTTCAAAGCATCCACTGAGAATTCGTAAAACATTCCTTGCCGTTTGAACATTACACTTAAATAGAGAAGGACAAGGAAAGCGCCCATTCCCAATTGAGCAGCTCGAGGTCCTGTCATCCGCATAGCTCCATAAAGCGCGCAAATTGCTATATTAATGCAAACTATTTTATGGGTTGGGAAGAGCCATCCTCTGAAACAGTTGTTGTATAGACGTCCCAGGACTTGCAAGGTTCTGTAGTTTTGGGCAAAGGCTTCAAAATCGTTGCAAAGACCCTTCGCCAATGGATTTTTCTTGTTTCTCCTGTAAATTAGCAATTGAAAATATATTCGAAATATAGTGCATACACTATTTAAATAAATATAAGGTTTTCTTTTTTTCTATAAAGTTATTTCAAGTCTCTTTAAGCAAAAATGTTTCAGATAAATCAGCAAATCATCAGCAAAATCTTATTATACGTGTCTATAAGAAATTTGAATTTTAAAAATATTGTCCCGTATTAAATAATTCTATCAAGAGTATAATCTAAAATCACACTGATTTGATACTAAAAAATCCGGAAAAATACCTTTCTGTAACAGACTTTAATAATTTTAGCAAATAAATATTTATTTATTGCACAATAATTTGTTAAATAAGATAGTGGGCAAATGTTTTCTAAGATTAAGTACAAAATCGGTAAAAAATATTCGTTTGTAAAATACCTATTTGTTTTTTATTAGAACAGTGTAAGTCTGAGAGGTGTCTAACTTATGAACAACTTATTTACAACTATTTAAATTTTTATCATGTTTAGAACAGTAGCATATTATCCTAAATACATAATGGATTAGTAGTATACCTCATTTCTCTGAGAATGAAGGTGCCAATGAAGGAAAATGTAATTGAGTTGAAGACCCAAAAGAAGATATGTGCCCAAATGTTGAGGCAAACCCACATTTGCACTAGGGTCAATGGGAGTCTTAAGATACGAGACATCATGTTCGGTGTACTCAACATGTAAGTCAAGTAGTAGACTGTGTTTGGCTGTTTCACAATTCTTTTCCAATTTATATATAGCATTGTTGAACCCATGATCAGGAAAATACAAAATATTTTCTCGCAACCATTTTTTCGATTTTTATTTTGTGGAGGAATGAAAATCACTGTTGACATAAAAGAAAATATTTAGAAGAGAATATTAATTAAGGCATTTTAACTCTAGTACTTACATACACTTACATTTTAACTCTAGAAGTAGCTGTAACGTTACTTACATATCTTCATATAAATATAATTTTATAATTTTAAAATTGATCACCTTTGAACTTTTCGTAAAACGTGATGTATGCGTTCATGAAAGTCGCCATCTCTTTTCCATGTAGAAAATTCTGAATTTGAAAGACGATTGGGAATGCGTAACTGGCCACATTGTATCCAATTCCCATCTTCAAGTTGACATCCCCTTCAGAATTTATGGCAATTGACAGTTGGCGAATGAGAAATATCTCATAAGCAAAAAGAAGGACCAGTGTTGCTACACAAAGCGGAAACTGATATTTGGTCTTTGTATATTTAATTTTATGAAGCTTAGGGTCCCATCTAAATTGTCCTCCGCCAGAGTAATAAATCAAAGTTGTGCAAAAATATATAAACTTGTACGTCTTTGATGATATCATTTTAAGACCTCATTTTCTGAAGATACTGCTAGGAGAGTTATTAGACTTCGAATGATGGTCTTATTTTGGTTATCAGCCTTTACCTTTTTGTCTTTGTTTTGTTATTGCCGCCATGTATTTCTTAGATGTGGTCAGTTAGTTATTTATTATAAACCTCCTCAATTCCTTACATGACAACACACCAGATTGGCGTAAATTATTCACTGGACATAGCCATTTTAAATTTCCGTACTAGCTTTCCTTTACTACAAGAGACCATAAATCGGTAATAAATTACATGTTGACACAATAAAATAATAATTTGACAGGACACTTTTGAATATTGAAGCTATTTACGAATACGGAACAATTTTAATTAAAAAGTAGACAATGACGATGACTTTAAATATTTATTCAATATTGTTCCACACTGAAGATGAGACTTCACACGTTGTATAAGTAGGTAGTTATTTATTTATATAAAGCATAGATACCTACTACCTACCTGCCAATGGATATTATATCACGTACCGTCAGTACCGCAATATGAAGTATCCCACTGTTAATATTAGCAAAATAAAGACTGGCACAGGAAAAAAATTCTATATCATTTCTTATACAAAAGGAGAAAAGAAACAACCTTGACATATTGTTAACATTATGAACCAGATGTATCACTAAAGACGATTGAAGACTTTCTGATATGTTTATTTAAAGCCATTGCCAATTACGTTTAGGCTAGGTTGGTATAGGATGAAAATTACATGGCGTCAAGCATGTAGCTATTCCTACCTAATCACACTAACTATAGTTAATTTACACAATTAAGGAGTTCAACGGAGCCAGCACATCTAATATTTAGTTTCATACACGCAAAATGTATTATCTGTTAATTTACAAACTGATGTGAATAGGATATAGGAAAGACGCAATAGATTATTATTAATTTTTTACCAATGCTTGTGGAAGTGGAAAAAAACATTTTAGAATCTATACATTTACGTCATAATACTTAATTCTAATTACTTGCATAATAGTCAACTTTTGAGATTGTAATTGTAACGAGGCTTCAACTAGCTAAAAGATACAGACCCCTACGGTAATTCATGATTTCATTCTTTAGGTGTTATGTTGGTCACCTTGATCACTGTGAGTAATACAATAATTGTATGGGAGGAGAAATGCATTAAAAATTAAAATTCTACTGGGTTTACTACAATGTGTCTGTCTTGCAAAGGCGCCGTGTTTATTATAAGGTAAGAAAGTATAACACCTGAATTATATATACTCCTAGGTTTAGGATTTCTGCCATCAGTATGCAGTAGCATTATGTGTAGGGTTTCCATTACCTTGTAATACTGTCAGGTTTGGCAAGCCCTAACAAGCTCTATGTATTTAGGGATGAGTAGGTCGTTGCAATGAGAATTTCTGCGAATTTCTCCGTTGTTGATAGATACCTAGTCGGCATAGAGTATACGCTCAATTCTAAATTGTTGTAAATAATAAATACTAATGAAGTTATTTTAATATATTTAAATTATTAATTATAAACGCATTAAATTACTAATTAAATGTTTGTTATTGGATTGTACAGTAATTTGCTAAATTGTATCATAAAATAAAATACTAAGTAGCCTTGTAAGTTGAACTTAAAACTCTTTACCCTAATACCCATATTTTATGTCATCATAATTATTTTATGTAACTGTATAAATTTAAAGTTGCAATTGGAATTCTTTGATAACATTTCCGAAAACTTTCCCAGAAAAATAGATACATAAATATTATGTGTGTAATACATAGATAGAGATAAATATTATAATCTAAAGATAATAATTTTCTTATATTTCTAATGTTTGCAATGCGTCAATTCAATAATAATCTTTGAAAGAATTGATAGAATTATTAATTATTTCCCGACACTAGTATTTACACATTAATTGAGAACATTAATTAAAGTTTGCGGTAAACGGTGCAAACCCTCATACTTGATAAGATTGATACCTATTGATTACAAAGCTTTTAATGAGTATTCAATGGCTCCAGGGCACATTAGACTGATTGCCTATTTTTATTTTTGAATAAAATTAACTTGAAAATTTAGGCAAACTTTGTTTGCCATTTGAACAAAAAAAAACAAATATGCATAAATAATTAGTACTTGTGTGCGCACATATTTGTAAAAAGAGTAATAGCGTTTTTGTCGTTTTCAAATAAATATAAAAGTGTGCATAAGATTGATCACCATTATTTTCTTCATATTTTTATGTTTCTAAACCAGCAAACGGTTTTATATTATTGGAATTGAACTTTTATTATGCAATCAGAATGTCTTTCCAATGTCAATTACAAAAGTTATATTCAGTTTGAGTAGAAATATTGTTTACAAAGAGTTTCTTTATTCTAAATATGCCAAAATTATATAGGAAAATTGTACAATAGAAATTTTAGCTTTAAAAATGTTAAAAAAAGTCGGTTAGTTGTTGAGATATACAGATACAAAATGCCATGTCAAATACTATGTTATGGTAAAGTGTGTGCTATTGCAACTACAACACCTTATACTATAAATAGTAGTTACCTACGTTAAAAACCTAAATTAATATCATCAGGAAAATTTTGTTCAGTGCAGCATAAGTTTGCTATGCATTACAGATAGGCAATAATTATAAAAATCACTTTGCCGCATCTTCATGGTAGTATTATCCCGTTAAGTATATGCCAATTTAATTTTCATTGTTAAGGTTAGAGAGTAACTGCAAAAGCCTCTGTTTGTAACTTGGGTGGTGTACAAAGTTTTAAGTATAGCAACAACAGCATCCCCCTAACACATTTTTAAATATTATATTAGTTAATAGCTGGTATATGGCATCTCCTTGCATTGGCTCCGTCCGTGCATAATTGTTTGGCAACCTGCATATTAGTTGGTGTTACTAAAAATATTAACTTATCCGACTAATTTGCTTCAATTACAGTACGAAAACTATTTATTTGCCCTCCAATGGAAAGGTTATCTATTGAATTTGCTTCAGTTTTGAAATTGTTCGTTATGAATAACTATGTGAGGATTAAATACTTAGTGTTTCAAGTGTACATGGACACTGTGAAAGAATTGAATTGAATTTATTGACAAATGAATAACTGCGAGTATTTACGACATGTTGTCTTCCATCATAGTCATACTATTGACTAATTTAAATGTTCAATAAAGAATATTTAAGAAAAGCCTTAGTTAAAAAGAAAATTTTTAACAACAGAATAAGATAATGGCATATTCCGACATTTAAAAGCTATTTCGGGGTTTCCTTTGTGTACAAACTACACAGGAATATATAATGTATTATTGCGAAGGTTAGGATCTTATTGTATGTTGGCAACGAACAAAGTTTTCCAAAATAAACTTTCCATAAAAGATTCTCGAAGGGGATTGACCCATACCAGAACGTCACTGCAACAAAAATAAAATGGTAGACAATTTTAGCCTATTCTCACAATGCATGGTGCATATAATCCTAATTTCACAAATTCCAGACAAAAAATCAAATAACGACACCCAAATATATGACACAAATGACAAAAACACATTTTTCAAAAATAAATACCTTGAAAATTTCAAATCTGGTTTGGTTATTCAATACGAATGGGAATTTAATCCGCGTTTAAACAGTGAAAGTTTTTATAGCCATAAATTTACTCAAAGGAGATTTGCTCCTTGTTATGCTAAATATTACATCGTCCAGGCCAGCGTAGATATAGTTAAAAAGTATAAATTCAAAATCTCGATATCCTGGAAAACTACTAGCGAAAATCCAGATTACGCCGTCGTTTTCCACAAGAAGGGGGAGGGAACTGAGGAGTTCTGGCAATCTGTTTTTACTGCATCGTCTACGACAACTAAAACTTATTTTGTGAAGGTCGTTTCTTTACAAAATTATTCTTCATTGAATGTTTACTGTTCGCAATGTCCTGATAAAAGAAGTCGCGAAATTAAATTAAATGAATATGAGACAATTCAATATAACCTTAGACACATTAGCGAGCTGTGGGAAAGTGTCCACGCAAATTTTCACAAAATTCCCTTGGAAGGATTTATCTACGGCCACCCTGATATATTTATTAAGGGAAAATGCTATCTATCCTCCCCAGAGATAAATACACAACTTTCCGAACAAATATGCGCTTTGCAAAATTTAGCGGTTAAATTAAACTACACATTGAGTTTCTACTATGGGCGTGGCGTGGGGGAGTGGTATTATAGCGGTGCCAGATTTCTTTTCAAAAAAAGCAACGACAGGCCAATGTATCGCCAGGACCTCCCCAAAGCTATTGCTCTGTTTGAAATTATTCCTCTTGGTGTTAAAAATGTGGAATATATATATGCCTTCATAACCATTGGAAAAATGCAGAATTGGTCCCTACTTTGGAGGCCCTTTGATACTTATTTGTGGATTTTGTGCATCCTTTCAGTTTTTGGGATTAGTATTACCTTTGGCTTCAGTAGTGGACCTTTCTCGGGCAAGCAAAGGATTTTTCAAAGACGGAACGCTCTATTTATTGTAATTGCCGCGCTTTTGGAACAAAGCCAGAATGGTATATTGCACATAAGGAGGAAAAATAATGTCACCTCGGGACAGCTTTCAAGGTTAAGTCGACTAATTATCGGAGTGTGGGTTTTAACAACAGTTATCATTAGCAGCGCGTACAAGGGAACACTTTTTGCATCACTCGCCAAGCCGAGTTTGCCAAATATTCCGAAAAATTTGGACGAACTTGTACAATCTTCATTTCAAATTTTCTGCAATGATGAAGTTGTGTTTCTGACTATGTTGCACGGCAATGCTACATTAGAGCTTCATGTCTCTGCGCTACAACTAATTTTACTAAGGAATTTTAGTAATGTAAATGTCATTCAGCAGCTGAAGCGTAAAATAAAATCTTTGAGAAACTCCACCTTGGAAATCTACGAGGCCTCTAGGAGAAAAACTAAAATTATTTCTAATATCGATGCAAACAGGTGCAAAAATAATTGCAGTGAAGTAATTACAATCGACGACGAATTTGCAATCCTAAATAGTGTTGAAAGCCTCCGACACTTTTCAAAAACAATGAATAAAAGAGGATCATTTGAAAATAATATTTTCTTGGGACCGACCTCCTATTTGAATCCGCTAGAAATAAAATTTTATTGGACCGTTGCGAAAACTACTTTTGGGACAGTTTTCATTGAATATTTTGTCAAGTTGTATGAATCTGGATTATATAGCAAATGGGAAGAGTATTATAATGATTACAGTATTGGAAAGGGGCAAAAGAAAATTGATAGAATGCCAATATCAGAGAATTTAAATAAAACAGCAACGGACAAAGTTGCAGGTGGAATGGATGCTGAATTTTCAACTGACTACGAAACTTCGAAAGAGAAACCTAAAACTTTAAGTTTTCACGCTCTTAAACCAGTAGTGCTATTTTATGCTTTCTGTATCGCCATTTGTGCTGTCTCGATTCTTTTCGAATACGGATTACATTATAATAATAATAATAATAATAATTGCATTTATTTCCCAATTTGATACACTTCAATTAGTTTACGATACAATTTCCCTCGAGAGGGGTTTTCAAAAATCGTAGAGTTTTCTACTTAAGCACAATAATTTTGTTTACATCTTATATATACACAATATATAGGATGAAGTGATTTAAGTTAATTGATTCCAAAGGAAAACCTCAGGTGTTAAAATAGGACAAAACCTTTGGAAAGTCATATAATTAGTTTAGTTATCAGTCTTACATAATATTAGGTTGTATACTAAAAATAGTTTAGTAGTAATTTACAATACTTTACTGTAGTTACAAGAATAATTCGCTTTGCATATTCTTATCATATTAATTACTTAGATAAGCTATAATATTTGAGTCTGCTGCTTAAGTATGAGTTCCTTTATCGCTTTTTTAAAAGTAGGATATGAGTTACAATCTTTTATATCACTTGGAAGTGAGTTCCATAGCTTTATAGCCCGAAATTGAAAACTAGCTTGACCACTTTTTAGTTTAGGGGTGATATCGTTATACAGATTCAATGGGTACCTTGTATTAAATCTAAGAACATCTTTATTAAATTTAAACATGTTATCAAAGCTTTCTATATTATTGCATTTAATAATTTTGAATAGGATACATAGAGTACGTAAATCACATAGTTGTGCAGGGAAAAACCATTTCAGATCTGTGCAAATATCATTTGCAATACAATCATACTTCTTTTTACATAATACTAGTCTTGCTAAGGAGCGGATCACCTTTTCAATTATCTTTAAGTATTTGTTACTTGAGGCGCCCCAGACACAAGACATATAATTTATTAGAGATAGTACTAATGCACTACCAAATAAGATCATATTAGATTTGGTAAAATATACCCGGGCACCATATAGAGCACGTATTCTTATGTAACATGCTTTAGCTATATTATTTATATGTACAGACCAGGTTAAGGTTTTATCTAGTGTAACACCTAGGCATTTTACATACTCCAGTGAGTGTATTATACAGTTGTCAAAATTAAAACTTAGTATCCCTATTTTCTTGTGATTGATCTTGTTTGCAAATAGTATAACTTTCGTTTTCTCACTTTTTAACACTAATTCATTTTCGTTTGCCCATCTACTTACATTTTGCATCTCGTCATACACATTTTCCTTAATTATTTCTATTTGGTCTGTAGTCCCTATAAACTCAAGATTTGTATCATCAGCATAAATAAAGGGCATAGCATAACTTAAATGGTCAGGTAGGTCATTTATAATCCAAGAGCAGCTATATTGACCTCGTCAAATATCAACACATGGCCCCTAACACTATTTTGGGACAGGGACCTGGTGGCTATAAAAACAGTATGGCCGGTAGGAGAGGTTGTATTAGCATCTGCCTATTTGCCATATGAACAAAACATACCCTCGCCAAAGCTGGTGAGTCTTGTCGAATATTGTAATCAAAATAAAATACCTCTTATTATTGGATGCGATGCGAATGCACATAGCGTCTCGTGGGGGAGCACAGACACCAATAATAGAGGAATTCAACTACTAGAATATCTGTCTGGTACAGACTTAGAGGTCGCTAATGTTGGACACACTCCTACTTTTGTTGTTGCTAATCGTGAAGAGGTGATTGATATTACTTTGGCCTCCACGGATATAGTACAAAAAATTGGGGAGTGGAAAGTCGACACAAGCACATCACTCTCCGACCACAGGTATATAACATTTAATGTATCCTTAGGAAACCTAGAACCAATCTTTTATAGAAATGCTAGGAAAACAGACTGGGAACTGTATCAGTACTCAGTGACCACAGCGCTGCAGAACTATAGTCCTGAAATGATAACCTCAATAGAGGAACTAGACGCCAAAGTGGCAGATCTAACCTCAATCATGACGACCTGCTTTGCAGAAGCCTGTCCGTTGAGGAAGGTTCGCATGAAGGGTAAGACTGTTCCATGGTGGAATAAAGAACTCACTACTATGAGAAGGGTAGTGAA
>JAQFYC010000742.1:0-47266 GCA_034694165.1 Tomocerus mixtus
AATATGGGGTTTAAAAACATCAAAAAATCGCGCGCAGCGCGAAATTTTTTACCATTTTTGCCCAATTTTACAGTAGGAAGCTGATTTTATCTCCAAATTACAGCGCGGTGAGCCAAATTTTTGGTGTTTTGAGGCAAATTAAAGACCTAAAACAGATATTTAACAAAATTGCGCGGAGCGCGAAATTTTTTCATTTGGCTATACCTATACATGAACTTTTAGACTTCGCTTTGCGAAGTCAAAATTCATGTTTACTCTTTTATTTTCTATTCCTCCTTAGGGGTATAGCCTTATTTTATAGCCATATTTTCCCAAGAGGGGTGTCTGCGATACTTGACAGGTGCCTGTGCGCACACTTGGGCAACTATTGATATTAAAAAATGCACCAGTCGTCGACTAATTAAATAAGTTTTAAATTAAATTGAGTGCACATGAATGTACTTTTCCTACTTGTTTTTTTATTTAGTGGTTTGGCAACAACGTATTCCCTGTAACAAAAATTTTATTATTGTTGAACATATAAATTATAATGCAGTGTGCATTTGCCGTATTATTTGCTTTTTAGTATTGTTGGGCTTGTAAACGCGAAGATAGATATTAAGCAACATGATTATTGGGCGATGAAATGTTCTGTACTCTTCCTACTTCTCCATTATTTTTATGTATGCTAAGTAAGTAAAAAATCTAAATAACCCTTATTGCTCACATCTACAACTAAAACTTGGCGTTGACTTCTAGCATTGCCGACTAAATTACTTTTTACATGTAGTAGATCTTTGTGGTTGACCTCTACAAATACTATATACATACAATATAGATATATATACAAGTAAATTTATCTATCAAAACAAATACGTACTACAATGCATTTGTAGTATTTAACATGGCCTAATTCCATCCCGTTTGTTAATTCCCCTTAAGCGTATCCAATATAAATGGTTTCCTTATTATGGAGCTATTTTCAAGAAAATAAATGACATTTACTACTTTGTATCGATTCCGGGTAAATATGCAGTTGTCTAAAAGCCCAAGGGTTACAATTGGTTTTGGGGCATTTTTGTGTGTTTTATAGACGAGGGGAAATTTGCAAGGTTTTTCAGTAGGTTTATTGGTTTGAAATTGTCATCCATGCAGATTACAGATATTGATAGTGGAAAAGGATAAATTGAGTTCAGTCATGTTCAGAATACAATGAGATGTTCTTTTTGTACCTGATTTTATGTAAATATATGTTATTTATCTATAATTAAGAATACCTAAAAGCAAATACATGTGTGCGCCTGGTTGTAATAAATATAAATTCTTTAGGCAATAATTGTTGTGTAATGTAGTTAAGATTTAGTTCAATTCGAACAATGTATAATTTTTGACATTCCTATTGCATGCATGTCCTATTTATTTAGTTTTATTTTGTCGACGATGAATTGCCAGTAGTGCGAGTTGCTCGTCGACACCGTGTCCGCGAACCATCTCTGACGATGGTGGTGGTGCGGTGTATTGTGGTGTGATGGTACAGATAGTTGAGTTGAGATCGCAATTGCCATGCCATGCGCTGGTTCGGGTGGTTGACTTGACATGGCACGAGTCCCGCCTAGATCGAGTTGACTTGACTCGACTTTGGTAAGTTGAGTTCTGTTCCGTGCTGCTCTTGTAATAAGTAAAATGGGAGATTGAAGGGATTCAAAGCAAACGGCTCTAACAAAAAGAAACCACGTTTTGGGTTGTATTTGCATTTTGAATTTCTGTTCAACTTGAACGAGGATTTTATGTCTGAAGACCCCAAAGTACACCAAAATATTATCTATTACAAATAGTTCAATACCTACAGAAGAAGAGGTGTCTTGTCCTGTATACTGTATACATATATGTATAGAGATATTTCCGCTCTGTTTCCGGGACACACACAGTTCAGTGATACAGATTCGTAGAATTGAAGAGGGGAATATATACATACTACGGGTCTACTGCATTGAACATTGGCATTGGCAAGATTGAAAGTTGCAGTCAGTCGATCCTCTTTCTTTTTCTTGCATTCGCAACAGCACAATCTTTTATTGCGTACATCCATTTTGTGGGAATGGTTAAAGTAAATAAGAATAGTAAACGGCAAAGAGTTATACTTATGCACAAGGTAGCTAAAGATAACTACTAGAACTACTATTTTGCCCTTTGCACAACAAAATCCTAAAACTAAAACTGCTGAGGAGGGAGATACATACACACACAGTCAGTAAATAGGATTAGTCCAGTCTCCAGTCCAGCCAAGTTGAGTTTAGCCAAAACAAAGCCAAGTTAGCCAAGTAAAGTCAGAATGCAGAAAAGAGTGTAAAAGGGAGAATACGCAAGAGATTCGAGGGCAACCGTTACATTTACATTCTGTTCTCTGTGTGTTAGAGAGTGTGTCTCCGTTTCTGTTGTGTCGGGTGGCATGGCATGGCATGGTATCTGTAGGTACTGCACTTGCTACGTCGTTCTTTCTACCCTGATCTGACTGTGACTCTGATTCCGACTGCATGTCTGCCTGCCTGCCTATGAGTGAGTAACTTAAGAGCAAGTATTTGTATTGTAACATTAGCAACAAAGCAACTGTGTGAGATTCATCCTCCTTCCTTGTGAACATCCTCATTCTCTTGATCTACTTCAAACTGCGAACTACTAGTCGAACTCGACTGGACTCAACTATTGTTACTGTTAGTGGACTGGAACTGGAACTGGACTCGACTCCACTGAACTGGGTCGTCCGTCCTTCCCTTACTCACGACACGATCACATCACGATCAGATCAGATCACTCAACTTACTCCGATATCATATCACATCACATCAGCAACCGGAAACCTTTCTCTCATTCTCTAATATTGTAGAACTTAAATAACTCACTTTCTTCTACTTATTTAAGTAAATACATACTAGTCATCATCACAACAAATCAAATAACAATCTTTTTGCAATCATCTAATCTAACCATCATTCTTGGTGAACAGACATCGATTTTCATTGAAAGGAGTTATATAAGTATCACTAATTTTAAGAGTTGAATTTGAATTTTGAATTTTTTGGGAAACAACACCTACGCAAACATAAACAGAACGCTTCGAGCGAATTTACTTCATTCACCCTGGGATTCTTCACAAAATATCTACTAAATAGTTCCTGTGTGAACATTTTAAGAGTCCTGTCCTGGCCTGACAGTAATTATAATATTGCGAAACCTGAAAAAGTACCTAAGTGGTCTGCCAGGGTGCAAGTGAACAAAATATCGTACAAGTAATGTGTACAGTGTCTGAGAGTGTGTATGTATCTGTACTAACAGTTTTGAAAAGTTGAAGTACTATAGGTACATCCATCCAAGAAACACAGTGCTAGTTTTCTGGTATCCTCTGGTGTCTGTGTGGTGCTGGTTTGGTTTGGTTTGGTTTTGGTTACCTAAGGGTAAGTCTCAAGTGAAACCAAAAAACATACGTACATACTACTATACGTACTACATGAGAATTGTAGCACTACCTAAATATCTAACCACCCAGTCAACTCGTACACTTTCTTCAGCTCACACCACGCCACATACGCTCAATTGATCTCCTTCGCGAATGTGCTCCTTTAAAATTTCATATCAAAATCAGACTTACTAAAGAATTCAAGTTATTGTACATTGTATGTATAATCTGCTAAACAGTTTGGTGTTAAATTGCGTTATATTGCTCTAGTAACTCCGTACTCTAATCGCATTACACTTGATTTTTGTGTTGAAGACGCCTCAGGACTACTGTTGTATAAAAGTAAAAATTCTTTTGCATAAACGTTCTCTATTTATCGCTATACTTAAATGTGTGATTATTATGGACTTTGAGATTTACTGAGTAAACCCCCTGCCAAATTGCTAATTATTAGACAGTAATACTGTAATTATATAGTGGTTTCAAACATTTTAGGGTTTAGGGGTAAGTTAGGTAAGTATTGGCGAATACCGAATAAAATCTTGCCATCGAACATCCTATATCACCTAAATCTTCAATCTACTACATGTAGTAGATATTTAAGTTTACAGCCAAGTCTAACTAACAATAATTTGCATAAATTCGTGTAAACAATCAAAAGACATAGAATTGAATTTGATCCGAACACAAAAATAACTTATTTGTGTCACCACAAGTTAAAAGCGTTCTAAATGCAAATTCTATACCCCCATAAAAAATTTAGCCATCACATCAGTGTAGATAATTATTGAACACTACGCAGTAATGAAAGAATAATAGAATAATAATAGAATATAGTATAAGCCAATAAACAGGCTCGCTTTTCTAACAGTCAATAGTCAATACAGAACCTCCTCAATAGTGCTTATGCTCATTTTTCGGAACGGCTAATTTTACACTAGTGTAATATAATGTATTGTTATAAGATTAACTTTACATGTTCAAATTGGTGTCCATACATCACCTGTATTTGCATTTGTGAAAATAATGCCACGTTCTGTTGCACTTATAGCAAATCTTACTTGATTCTAATATTAGGAGGTATGGATAGTTACTAAACTAAGGGATACACTTGTCTTGTTAGAAGATGAAAAGCCAAACTGAAAAGTTGCCAGTGAAATAGTAGAAAGTTATTTGGTTTCGTCGGTAGTGTAGTTTGTTTCTGGTCTATATTTGTGTTTCTTCATGTGACGAGAGTGGGACGTAGAGGACGACAAGGGAGGACGTAGTTTGGCTTGGCATTGGATTCCATTGCATGCTCTCGTTGTCTTGGCTCTTTGTTCTGATCTATCTGATCTATTCTTTAGTTTAGTTGACGGTATAGTGGAATCCATGCATTTATACAAGAGGAAACCAACTAACAAGTAAGCCAAATCGGAATTGTACATAAGTTAAGGAAAGAAAGTCAGAGAAAGTGAACTACTACAGATATAAGAAAGAAAGTAAGTACGTAGTTGCAGCACACAAGTATTTATGAACATAAGTAACGTAAACTAAAGCTAAAGGGACGGAGGAAGTGAGGAATAAGTATCAAGAGTCAAGACAAGACACAAAATTCAGATACGTACTACAAGAACAAGTATGTAAGAACAATGTTTGGTTTGGTTAGAGAGAAAGCAATGTTCGTGTCTTTTCGTTTGGTGGCGGTATATTGGTGATACGGTTTGCCATTTACGTTTCTCTCCCTGAGTTGAGTTGAGTTGAGTTGACTTAGTTTTCTGGTTTGGTTTGGTTGGTGATGTGATGGTAGAACTATTTGTATTAGCAGATAAAATAGAAATAGATAGTTGAGTAGAGACAAGTATGGTCCGAGTGCTAATAGAAATGGTGAGTAAGTATGCACTAGAAAGGGATGTCATCCCATTCCATACTATTTGAATAGGAGAGGAAAGAATAGGAAATTCATGGAGAAGAGGGAGGAGGAGGATTGAGATGGAACTCTCGCTCTCTCCTATACAATACATACAGAAATATACAGTACACAAGAAGAATAAGAGGAGACGAGAAGAGAACGGACGGATAACAAAGGAACACAAGCAAGGCCCTTTAAATAGAGATACGTATATTATTCTACTATCTGTACTACACATATTACATAGTACATACATACAGACGAATGTGAACGTACCTAGTCAACTGAAGAGAGAAAAAGTGATCTATAGACACAGGATTTATAAGAGACTCGAGAAATAGAATAGAATAAAATAGAATAATGGGACACTGAAGTCAAGTCAGTCGGTTGCTCCATAGCCAGAGTGGAGGAGAAGTGGGTGGAGGACAGGACAGCACAATATTCCAGTCAACTCCACTCAACTTACAATCACTGTGTCATTCCCTACTCTAATACTAAATACGGTTAGTTTAACTAGGTATGTTATGAAGGTATGAGATTATATCTGCATAGTGATATTGATCATACTCATTCAACAACTCATCTTTGCCCTATTTTATTCCTACATTTACAAGACTTTTCCCTTACGCCTATGTAATATGTACTACAAGATTTGTAAGCTGTATTATATTCTGTACGCACATTTACATACAAGGAAGACACATAAACTAAACATTGTATTAAATAGCAATTCTATAATGGTTTTCAATGTTTTTGCACACATGTCCAGTCATTGGTGTCTATATATACATACTCGTAATAAAAGATCAAATAACGTGGGATAGGAACTTCTATGATAATATAATAAATGATTTTATTTACTATGTTTTCCTATCTTTGAAAAAAATCCCGTTAAATGAAGCAGCATTATTGTAATGGGATCCTTAAACGGTCAAGCGACATTATTTTTAATTAATCTTTATACAGTTCACGAATTAGAACACATCTAGTCTACATATTCAAACTAAAAGAGTAATTAACAAGTATGTACTGTTTAGTCTTAGTGTTTAGGCAATGTGTAATGAATCGGAATGAGTGATGTAAATCTCCAATTACATAAAGTCTTATTAAAGCTGTTCGTCATAGTAAATTATAGAGAGTCGTTTCCTATACTCTCCTTTATATTGTATTTAGCATAATATGTATAATTTCAGTGCTTATGAAAAGAAAGACGTGAAAAGAAGTTGAGAGTAACAAAATGAAGCGTGTTGTTGAGGAGTTTGAGAAAGTGAAAGAGGAGGACAAGGAGGAGGAGGAGGACAAGTACCCGCACAGAGAGAGAGTTTTGACTTTCTCTTGCTCTTGACTGTGGTTTGGTTTCTCCTTTTGTTGGCTCTCCTCTTCGTGACTGTCTTCTGTAAGGAAAGAGCAAGTAAATACTAGTAGATACTCTATTTTAGAGTTATGTAGAATTATACTTTTAGAGTTAGATTTAGAATAGTCGAGTCTGTACATATATAAGGTACATACACTCTAGGATATTATAATAATATTATAAAGTCAGTCCAGTTGTTAGCAAATCGAGTGAACTGTGTACTTACAAGTATTTACTGATAACTACATTGGCGAAGGAAGCTAAAAGCACACTCTAATATTCTTCACATCACATACATATTATACGTATTTACTACTTACTTAGTTTAGTTTACTGGCATTGCTGATATAATACTAGTAGTAGTAGCGTTACTGTTGGAGTTGGAGTTGTTGAGTATATCTGTAGACTGTAGAGTTCGAGTCAAGTGAAGTAGTGAACTGAAGTCAAGTCAAGGCAAGTCATTGAGGAGAGAAGTAAGTTACATTAGATAACTAGTAGTAAGAGTAAGTAAGTAAGTGAGTGAGTGGAGTTGGAGTCTTGAGTCTCGTGTATGTATTTGAGTTTAGTTTAGTTAGATATCTGTAGTGGAGGAATATGTAAGGAGGCGGAGGACTAGGAGGACGACAAGGACATTGAGATATATTGGAGTGTTCCACCGGAAGAAACTTTTGACTTTTGGGGTTCGCTAATCGTAAGTTATAGAGTCGCCTGTTCACTGTTCTCCTCTCAACTTTTTCCTACTTTTCCCTACACTCTCACTCAAACAGTCAACTGAATGTGAATTTTCTTCTGCCTTCCGAGTGAGACTTCCTTCAGCATTGAATTGACTAACTCTCTTTTGGCTGAGGCTTCCCTCTCCACACCAATCCACTCCACTCCAAATACTACAGACTACACCATCCCTATCATCTTCTTTAAATGAGAACTCTCTCCGATTCCCTCTTCCTGGTGTAGTTTGCTCTCTTTTCCTTGGCAGAGTGTCGAAAACTCTTCGTCACCTCGGCCGACTTCACTTTCACTATTCTACAACGGTCAGGCCAGGCCACCATAACTGGGCATTGCTAAATATTTCTTTGAAACCCTTTAATTTACATCTATCCTATACTGTTCTCTCAAGGCACATTTATTTCCTAGTGACTTTTAACATAAATTTCTGTATATGGATTCACTTGAGTAATTTTAACTTGTAGTGGTAATAGATGGAAGGACATGAGATGGAGTTGATTATTTGCAGACACCTACGTTCTAAATACATATACATGTACTTTATGTAAACATTTCAAGGATTTTTATCGTTCAAGTACAATATGATATCTACCTACTACATATTATGTGCGACAGAAGGAACAAGCTTTTAATTCTCTCTGCCTGTTTGCAATTAGGGTCTTCTTAATTAGTTAGCAACACTACTATAATATACACTTGCCAATTCAATTAAGACACGTTCAGACTCTTGTTGTCTGCTACTTTATCATCCTGACATCTTTAACTTGTTCACGTATAAACTTACACCAGATTTATTTCGTGTACTATTCATTTCACCAATAATTTTGCACTAGAAGGAACACTACTTAAATATTCATGCTAAGCATTTCTTGAGTACTAATTTTATTAATTTGTTATTTGAAATATTAGATAGTCGCTAATAAGCATCCCCGTGAACATTAATGGATACATTTCGTTAAGAACTATTTTTATCAGTATAAACCTACTGGCAAGATCATAACATTTCTATTGAAATGTAATTACGTACCGTATGCAATTTGCGTAAAAGTTGATATTATTCCTTAGGTCATACCTTGGACCCTATGAGGTCTAGGTAGAAAATAATTATATGTGGGATAGTAAGTATGCAGTTGATAGTTTTGTATGGAAAAATTGTAAAAACTGTAGGAAAGCGTATCAAAGGGACACAACGAAGAAAGGGACACTGACACTACGGTTTCATCCCTATTTGGCTCCCATGTCGCATTTTGCTGTAGGTTAAGTTGGGTTGTAAGCAAGTTGCAAGATTTGTACTATTAGGATGTGATGCGTGTTTAATTGACACAGTCGTATAAATTACATTAGTCTGGGCTAACGAGCCAAAGCCAAGGAAACTTAAGTAACTAACCCCTCCGTTGTAAATCTGCATTTATATAGTAAAGTAAGTACGTTGGTTGGTGGCCATGTAAAAAGTGGGATAGCGTGTATCTGTCTACATTAGCGGCTGATCGGATCCCATTTTTTCACTATTGTATTTGCCCATCGCTATGCACGCAAAGAAAAACTTTCGCTGAATCTGTAAACTTGGTTCATAGAATGGTATCCTAAGTATATATAAAGTAAAGTTGTAGAATAATAGTAAGTTTATTCTTATATTTAGTAGTTAGTATAGCAGTAAAGAAGAATAAGTGAAGAGGAGCCAATCAATTGCATAAACTCAAAGAGAGAGGAAAGGGCAGAGTGAGAAAAGTGAGGAAGGAAGTTGAGTGAGTTGACTCGGCTTACATCAACTGAACTATTATTATGTAACGCCAGCTAAAGATGAGTTTCCCTTTGGCTTGACTTCCCTTGACTCCAGTTGGCTTGGCTTTGGCTTTGGCTACGATTCTTTCACTTGCTCATCGCCAGTCACTCACTTCAGTAAAGTTGAGCTTGAGTGCTTTTATTAATTCTTTACTTTCATGATAACTGTCATCTATAGAATCTAATGCTTACTTCTACTTAACATTATTCCGCATTGTCAAGCAAGTCGATACGTTTAAAAGATTATAACAAATCCCTTTATTGCTCCACAGTTACCATTCTTTTCATTCCCACTATAACTATAGACTCATCATCATCTTAACTTACTCAGATACTAAAATTAGCAAGGTGTAGCCACTTTATCGAATTTTTTATCGGATTTTATCTCCCTTCCTTTTAGAGAGTCCTGGAGATGTATCTTATTCTTATTGTTGGTAGACGTATTTATGTCCACCCCAAAAAGCATCTACTAGATTTAACAAAGGTTTAATAATTACTATCTATAAGTATCTAACATGTAACAATGTATGTGTATAATTTTCTGGCTCCTGCATTACAACTTCCGGAAACAAACAGAACTACGGGCAGTAAAGAAGAATTATGTGCTCTCAATTTAAACAAATAAATGTTTAGATACTGCAAAATATTATGCAACTTAACCATTATTGCAATTTTAGTAAATAGTAATCTTAATATATTTATATTTTGTACAAACAAAATTATCTTCAGGATTTTCACACGTAAAGTGTAGAAAAAATTGTTGTGATACTAATTGTGATGGTATTTTATTTCATGTTGCGGACGGATAAATAGATGGAAGAGTCGCCTTATGTGCCGAACAGCATCCCTCCTGCACTCGTTGTCTTCTCACAGTCTGGCTACGGTGATGCTATTAGAATGCAGAGACCTTTCGGCTCTCAGGTAAATATTTATTTTTACTAGATAAATCTAAATAAGTACTAATATTTATAAACATTTTTATCTCTTCCGAAAATAAGTTCCTTTAAATAAACTGTTTAAAAAATCTGCAAAGTGCAAATTTTATTTGTCGTAATTTGCAAAAAACGTACACTTGTAAAAATATTTTAATAGGTAAATACGTACTATTAATTGCTACGATAATTGTACAATTAGCTTAGGTAATACATAATGCACATACTTTTCCTATAATTGTATCCGTGTCTTTAGAAACTGTTGACTCGGCTGGAAGTATTAGATATTTTGGTAGGTAAGTAAATGCATAGGGATGGTAGTGGGATTCATTACATATTTATGTACGTGTACACGAGGATAGGGTAAAAAGTGATATTTTTGATAGTTGCACCACTGTGTATATAGTGAATGTAAGCAATTTAGGGAGAAGAGAATATTCCGAGGTTTTCCATTCAGTCCAGCCAGTCCATCAGACCAATAAATGTTAAGGAAGGAAGTTAGTATGTGGACTGGGTATGGAAGACGGGCATATATCTCTCCGTCTTTACCATTAAGATTCGAAGGAAACGAATGCATATTACTTAGCCTTAGTTACAATTAGTTTAACTAAAGTTACAATGCTTTTCATTATATTGTCTTGGCTGTTCTCTTTCGCTCATTGCTTCCTAACTAAACTCAATGCAATATGCAGTGCCTACAATGAGAGACTTGACAAGAGAGTACCATAGTAGTATTTAGTAGCGGGCAATTATCCGTGCTATGGTTTCAGCATTGCATTCTACAGAGTTTCCTTCCCTACATATATTATGCTATAACTTCCTGATTGTTAGTTTAGTTAGCTCACTATCTACAATCTACAGAAGTTAGAAATACCTACGTTGAAAGTGGAACTGTGGAAGTCCGAGTGAGAATATTCAAGTCAGAAGTCAGAAGGACGTTCCTTGTAGCTTGACAAGGAACCTTTGTGTTAATTGCCTAATAATCCAAGTCTGAGTGATAAAGTTCCACTAAAGCTTTGGCTTTTCCCTTAGTAAGTGCTAAGCATACAAATTTCCTCCTCTCAACACACAATTCTCATTCATTTCGAATCTTCCAATCCCGTATGCACTTTCTCCACTACATTCCACCTCCGAGTCCGACCTCCACCTTATGCTAAGTGTATATTAGTACTCTTTCTAGTAATATTTTGTGCGGTGTGATTGTGAGTGTGACTTTGTTAGCAGTAGAACTATCTTTGCATGTATCTCTTTTGACTTAACTATAATAAAAGACTGAGCCTTAGTTATTGTAATTGTCAGAAAACAGAAGACAGAGAAAGCGAATGCATGTAGCAATTTTAACAACCTCCCTTCTACCGAACTCAACGTGCAAGTAAGTTAATCAAGAGAAAGTCGGACGTTTCCAGTTCCACTATTGTTCAAGACAAGAGTCATAATGTTCATGTTAGTTACTTAATACATTACCTACTTCCATTCCGATAGGATTGTGATAGTGATAGTGATAGTAAAATTGGAACTGGAACTTCCTCCGATGAGCAGCATAGATTTTATTGCTAGCTATTTCTGCAGTTGATTATATATTGTAATGATTTCGGAAATTTAGTGACGTATTTAGCTATCTTTGTAGCTTTTACTTATTAACCTACGATATAATTGTCTAAAATGTATCCATGCATAAGTTGCATTAACAAAAATGAATATCAAGAGTTGTGCGTAGTTTTATTAGTAAGTTAGTACCTTACATACTTGGGGAAGCTAGGAAGAATACATAAGGTGGGTAGGAGGTAGAAGCTAGTAGTTTCGATTACTCAAAAAAGGCTTTCTAAATATCTACAAGAACGTTATCTAGGAATACGGAGTATTTGGGAAGTGTATTGTAATTGAAGTATTTAAAGGAATTTCTTCTGTAAAGGAGTAGAGAGGGAGGGATGCGGTCGAGCAGACCGAGTCATATCTTTTTGCCTGTTTATACAGTACATAAGGGTAAGAAAGGTTAATAGCACAAGTACTTATACATATGTTCATTCATATGCAGTGGTAAATATTCTTCCTTGCTCTTCCGCTCAAGTGTTGGGATGTCATAATGTATTTAGGTACATATGTAAGTGTAAGGAGAGGGCGAAGTCAAGGAAGTAGGCGAACTGTAAGGTATTTATATCATAAGTGGAGAATCCCGTTTGGAAAAATGAATAATTCTCAGGAAGGACAAGACGGGTGGTAAGAAATATCTCCAGAAATGTAGGTAAGCTATTTAAAGTTATTAATGCATGACTCTTTATGAGTGAGTTTCCACTGGGCTACCAACTTACCCATTTTTGTCACGTACATCACTTGACTATTGAAGTAGGAAAAAGTCAGCTCTCGCTTACTGAAAGAGTCGAAAGCGGACAGACCAGCACTAGAGTAAAGTCAGAGTTCCTCTTCGTCCTCCCTTAGCTTAAATTCATAACTATTTAATATTGCATGTATGTATGTATGTTGGTTTGCTACGCATATACATAAAGATGTGTGCGCAAACATAATGACTTCTATATGTATATGTTAACTATATATTATTCTTTATTGTAGAGATGTAGTATTTACCGTAAGCTAGAAGTTACATCTTAATTCAAATGTTCCGGTACTTTCTTCCTCATTCCTCCCTCTTGGTGGGTTCTGTAGTTCCAACGAGATTTCTATTACATTTACTCTAGAGCACCTTTACCTAGCGTAAACTAAAATATGTGAATGTGACTACCTGTACTTAGGTATTTTGTGAATTATTCTGTTTTTAGCTTGGCTCGTAGGGTCCTCTCCGTTTACGTGGCCATTCCAAAAGAATATTGCTAAGTCTGTATTAGGTTAAACAGGACATTGCAATAAAAGTGGGCATCCATATAAGTGAATGTAAATATCTAAGTATGGAATATATTTTATATTTGTCCATTATAGATAAAATATCAAAAGAACCTTTAAAAATCATAGTATGTACAAGACATTGCACATTGAATGCTTAAACATTGATACTCTACTTCCACTCA
Source organism: Tomocerus mixtus (assembly GCA_034694165.1). Classification (NCBI taxonomy): domain Eukaryota; kingdom Metazoa; phylum Arthropoda; class Collembola; order Entomobryomorpha; family Tomoceridae; genus Tomocerus; species Tomocerus mixtus. The sequence continues at coordinate 13,139 of JAQFYC010000742.1, forward strand.
GGAGATTATGTTCCATAAGATTATGTTTTTATGGATGTAGAAATACCCACACTCTCATATTTCATAACACTACGCCAAGTAAATAGGTGTTTTATGCTTTAACTTAACTTACTTATATTTAGTTTCCAGTTATTCACTTGGCATTGGCACTACGTGTTTGAGTAAAATGTCTTCTGTTACTGCACACTAAATAAATACCAAGTACAAGCAGATATACACATAGGGAGAGGTGACGTATTAGATATTTATATGGAAAAGTGCCGCCGTCTCGTGTAATCTCAATTTCCAACCCCCTTATTGCTTCTTGTCTTTAAATATTTTCCTGCTTTGGAAATAATTCACTCGGGAAAATCATCTTCGTATTCTGTGTGATAGAATCAAATTGATTTTTTCAGAGTTACATATCCTATGTAGCTACTTAAAGCTTCAGAATTATCTCATACTCAGTGAAGCTTAAGTCTAACTTGTATTAATATGTAGTAGTATGTATTAGATGTCTCATAGATATGAAAAGTTATGAAGGTAAACAAATTATGTACAGTGCCTGCATTCGAGCATTCTTGGTATGCGAGGAAGAATGCATGTAAGTAGGTAAGCATTGACATAAAACTCTCTGGAGTGCATTGCAATGGGATGGGGTGCATGCATAGATCTAAAATATTGTCAGTAGTTGTGTGCAGCCATAAGTTAGACAGCGGAGTGATTCACTACATGGGAAAATGCCCCTTGGTAAAGGAAAACTTTTTGGTACGATGTGCTTTTTACATAGGTACATATTATGTACGCTACTAAATCTCAGCATGTATCAATTCCAAAACATTATTGAATAATATCTATATACTTATGTATGTTTGGAGATAATTTGCTCCAGAAAAATGCAAGATGTACTTTAGATGACTTTAGAATGAGCGAAATGGCTTATCGGCGTGCTTAACCAGAGTTAACAGAGCTTAAAAAGTAATAAGAAAGATGGTGATTACTAAAAAGGGACACAAATTTATGAAGGCTAAAGCCAAAGTTCTGGACCACATAGAGGATAAAAAAAGCTACATTACGATTTAAATTTCATGTAGATCATCTTCAATTTATCTTTCTAGTCAGCTGTAAAAAATCTACAAAACATTACAAAATTTAAAAAATACTGCCCATTTCCTTGCATTTTATTTATTAGTTTGTTGGCAGTATATAAGGATATAAGTTTTATAACAGTTAATAATAATGGGTAGGCATTTTGCTACTTTTGTTCCTGAATACAGTTAGCTAAAGTTACAAATATAATATCATACTTTGATAAAAAATACTGGATGAATGGAATCGTTGTTAATTATAATGATGTTCTTTTTTATTTTGTGACAGGTTTCTGATGGTAAAGATTTAAGCCTACCGAATTTGTCTTCTTCGTCGTTTGGTCTTCGCCCTATGGAGTCTTATGGTGGACTGCCTGCACAATTGGTACATTTACAAAATCCTTTTCTTCATCCAGCTCTGGAAGCTCGACTTCCATTTGGCAGTGCGGGGGCATTTCGACCCGTGGTCACTTCCTCCTCTTCCACCTCCACGTCAAGTTCCGTTGAGGAGCGAATGAGTGTCAAAGGCCTCCCTTCGGCCTTCACTGCTCCAAATCACAACAGTCGGCGTAAATTGGACTCGATCGTCGAGAGTGTCATTGAGCAACAACATCAACAACAAAGTCGCTCCAGGGTCTCTCAACAACAACAGCAGCAACAACAAGAGAATTCTTATTCCGGAGCAAGTGCTAGTGTTGGTGTGATTAACTTGGACAAACCTTATATCAACGGTCAGCAGCAGCAACAACAGCAAAGACATCGCTCAATTTCTCCAGCTAATTGCTCTCCCAACAAAGGAGATGACAGAGACGAGTGCATGGGCGATGAACGTGAAGCAAATGTCACTCCCAATTCGGATATGACAGACAGATCCACTCCGGAGGATACTCAACTATCGAAAAGTAAGCACAACTATTTTATTCTCCCTGTTTCAATTTCTGGAGGAATTGTTTGCTTGTAATGTAATTAAATATAATATAAATATGTTAGACGGTACTATTGTACTGATAAAAAGAAACATTGTTTCTGCACAAAAATATCAAAAAAACTCATTTTTCACACGCAAATTACTGACTCTTTAATCGTCATTCGGATTGTCGGCCAATTAATTACAATAGGTGTTCATTATTTATACTACGTATTATATTATACTCATACATACTACAAACATATTGGTACCAGATCCATTTGTCTGTGAAATGCAGCAAAATATCCCACTATATTTTAAATACAATTACATATAAATGATGACATTTTTGGTAACGTAATGTAGTAACACTTATTTTAGTGTTGTAGTTTAGCTCACGATTTGTGATCTGACTTTTTTGATGCAAAGTTATAAAGGAGAACAAAGTAAAGGGATTTCCATGTCAGAAATATTACAATAGAGAGAGGCTACTAAATACACACTATAGTGTGTTGTGTTCTATTTGTACCTTGTTGTGGTGTACCTAATCGAGGAATAGATTACTACCCACATCAGATATTTAGATAACACGGAGTTAGAGTTAGCTCCAAATGAAAAAGGAGAGTGAGTCAAGTCGGAACTCAGAAGCACAATGCAAAAGCTACGAGGACGACAAAACGGTGAACATCCCATCACATCAGGTAGCCTGCTCTTTAGAAGGCTTGCAAATATCTGTATAAATATACATACACATTCATATAATGATACCTCTACAGATATAATGCTAAGTATGTATGAGTAGTACATATCCTCGGTTTACTCCCTGATCTCACTACATGTGTGTATAATAATATTTGGAACGCTTATGTCTGTAGACTCGCCGAGTGAGTGGACTTATGCAAATAAATAACTTTCACCATCTCACTGCATTGGATTTGGGAACCCGGGTCGCTTGCTTTCCTTGCCTTACTTAGTTTGTTTTTGGAAGGGATGTATTGTACATATGTATTGACCGCTCCTCTTCGAATCTCACACATGAGTTAGTTTTAGTTGTAGTTCCGTGGTTTTAGTAGGGAAAGGAAAAGCTCATTTCAGTTATAGGTGTGGGAAAGAGATAAATCCAGATTTGAACTGGGCAGCCTCATCTCCATCTCATTTTCTAGGCGACACGGCTTTTCACAGAAAATACAGATTAGGATGGAGATGATGGAACTGAACTCTCGCTCATGCCATGCCATGGTCACACTACAGAATACTCTTTACACTCTTCATCCTCCTTTCACCATAACACAATCTCCATGTGTGGACTTATTGGATGTACACAGACACACACCATAACTGTGATCACCATTCTACTAACTAACTACCTTTCTACATAATACGTTTATATCTCTAAGCGTTATAGGTACTCAACTCTATGTAAAATAGAGATTCATAGGTAAATAAGAGTTTAATGCATGTATTTAGGTGTCTACTATTTATGTTGGGAGGGTAATGGAAGGTGTATTGCAAATTGTAGCCTGTATGTGGAGACATGGGTGGAAGGCGGAAGAACGGGATTTCCTGGTGATGGGAAAAGTGGTCATGGCTCCTAGTAACTTAAGAAGTACATTAAATTGGTCGTTGTAAAGCAATTTAGTTGCGGATGAGTGGAGAGCTCAAACTGGCATGGAATAATCAATGGAAGTGCAAGCAAGCTGTTACAGATAAATACGGCTTGTGGGGCATTCAGGCAAACCTATGCATCTCCCTCGAGTCTGGTAATGAAATGTTCAGTGCAATTCAGTTCAGTTCCCAGACATTCCATGAACTATCCCCTTGTGGACACAGAATGAATTGTATTGATGTAAGTTTCTGTTACTCTACTACAACTACTATCCTCCTGTATGTATGTCTGTCTGTCTATCTGCCTCTTCCTTGTCCTTCTTACTTACTACTTACTTATCCTCTCTATGCTAATGCATTTTAATACAACTAAATACATATACTCACGTTCCTATGCATCTTTACGCATCAAAGAGCACATACATACAATGCTAATCTGACTTTACTTATCGTTACTAGGTACCTATGCACAAGTAAGTAGGTTTGCAACTATAATCCCTACTTTTACATGCCTACACACTTATGGAACTCATGCAGGAATTTACAAGTTAGAGTTAATATACATTATGTGGTACAATAGTTCCTAGGTATTTCTGAAAAAATTTCATTGTGGACAATGTCACAACAGTATTTGAAATTCAGTGCTCCATCGTTGTGCTTTCATGAAATCAAACTCTTCTACACATTCTAAAAGTGTCTCACGCGAGAGTTTTATAATAAATTGTATCTCAGTTCGTGAATTGGACAAATGGAAGATAAATTTCTAATTACAGGATGACCATTCAGTGGAAAACAAATTAATTGGTTTTACTCTCGGCGCGGAAAACAATATGTACAATGTACACGTCTTAGATCGAGACCAAAAATCTAACCAAGTGATTGACATGTAATTTTAACTGATTTAATAGAGAATTTTAAGATCTATCTATGACACGTTTTACCGATATTCTAAAATATGTTGATTTGTCCATGCAAATTGTGGAAAAGCCTTTGTTGAAACTAATCAACGTGAAATACTTAGCTAAAATTAGACAGCATAGTAGTTAAAAAATTTAACGTAAATAAGACACTTCCTTGAAAAGAAAAAAATTACAGTCAATGCAACTACAGGCAGGTTGAGTGATAAGTACCCTTGATTCTGGTAGTTTAGTTTTACAGATAGTACTATTAGCTTGTATTTATACAATAATAGAAGAGAACATTTAATTATCTTCTCTTCACTTTCTCTTATACTGTAGATTATAATTAACTTGTGTAGAATGAATGTATTGTTATGTGCATAATGGTAAGCATAATATGTGTGTCATCGGTTAGCTCTAGTAAACGTAATATACAGTCCAGATAACAGTTTTTATATGTTATGAGAAGTGTAAATAGTGGAATCCGTTCGGTGTTAATATGTATATCTTGTATGTACCTATAGAAGTTGTTCTAGTATGCAGTGGGATTCGGATCTGTATGTAATATAATAAGTAATGTAGTGTTGACAAAGAAAGTGAGTGTGTAGTGAACGTAGTGTAAGTGTAGTGTAAGTCTGGCTTGGCTGAGTCTGAAGAACTGGAGAGTTGTGTTTTAGCTGAAGATGATCGTGAGCTGAGCTGATGTAATTCCTCGAAGCCAGACTAGTTTTCTGCTCTACTCAAGTCAACTGCTTTCTCCTTAGTTACTTAGGTTAGTTAGTTAGTAGAGAGAAAGGAAAGATGTAATGAAATTGTATGTCTTGCCTTGGTTTACTTGACTGGAGTTTAGTTAAGTTTAGTTTAGTGGAACTGGCTGAGTTGGACTCCTTCCTATTTCCTTCTCCTCCCTCTCTCTACTTAATACATATTTGTTAGGAGTGGACTTGACTTCTCCTTAGTCGAGTCCTACAACTCCCGACTCTGAATTCACTTCTTTATTCCACGTCCAAATATATTTATGTACATAAACACTAACTGATGTCTACTAATAATAGTGTGTATAATTAGTGATGGGATACTATGATGTAATATATGAATGCCTACCGTAAAACCTTAGGAAATGCAGAATTTCTAATAAAACGCTACAATTTATGTTGGCTTGAAGCATATCCTCAAATTTTATAATTTTCTGTTGTTTAATCATCTTTTAAAGTGCCCTAGCAAAGTAAAGGAATGTGTAAATAATTTTATTGTAAAGTAACTTCAGCCAGTTCCTTAAAAATCAAAAGTACGTTTAGCAAAGATATTGAAAAGACAAATTAGAAAAGATATTAATGGAATAAATCCTGTAAAGAGTTTCAAGATGTTGAATATAAGCCCTCAGTAGTTAATTGAAAATTTTACGGTGTGCAGTATCAACACTGAGAGTATTCAAATTATGCAAAGACATATATAGTGACCATGAGAATGCACACTCGACTTAATGAATCCACTCACTAACTTCAGAGCAAAGTGCAACGTATAAGAATATTAGTGGTACTTCATTTTTATAGGTTGCTGATATTTTTAATGTTTAAGTGTATATGCCAAATTGCACAGTAATTGAAACTTAAAAAGTAAAGAGTAGATTGAAATGCTAGACTGTCTGGCTAAGCCCAGTATGGTTTTAGTGGCTGGGTAGGATTCATAACAAAACGGGCAAGTAGCTATTATGATAAAGTGGCCTCTTTGGCGACTGAAGTCTATATTTTAATCAGGGCTGTTGGCTTATTTGGGATTTTAAATTAATCAGTACGCATTTAGCTACGTCTGCGTGTACAACTATTGCCATTGCCATAGGTATAATAATTATTAACAATATAAAATTTCGAAAAATATTTTTTAAGTGAAATGTTGAGAAAATTTTGAAAAAATGTGTACCCGTTTTTAACTTTTGAACGCAACATTTGCACAATCATATTTAAATACAAAAGTTGTAGCTGCAGGCTAAAGCTTGTATTTAAACTTGCTTATGCAAAAGTTATAAGAGGTAGAAAATTTTCCGGAATCTCACAATATTTCACTAAAAAAATTATTTTTGGAAATTTTTGTATTTTTAATAATTATTATATCTATGTCTGTCAACTAAATACGTACTGATTAATAATTTAAGCTTTGAAATATAATAGCTGTTATGAAATCTACCCAGCTAATGCATAATAAAAATAACATTTCTCATTGTTCCGCCACAGTAACTAAGTGATCTTACTTTCTTCTGTATTGGTATACGTTGCTAATATTTAAATATGTAATATTTCCTTATGTATTATTGGGTCATAGTCAGGATGTTCGATAAATAAGCACATTTATAAATGTACACTGCATCTTACAATTAGATTTGCGTGTGCAAAAACATATGTATCCGATCGTAACTATGTTTTGTACATACGAATAGAAGGATGCGGTATCTTTCATTGTGCTTCGACTGATTGTGATTGTAAAGCCAGAAAGGAGAGCAGGTTAAGTCAAGTTGTAGCACATAACATACGTAGTCGAATCACTCTGTAGTAGTTGTAGTAAAGTACTTACAGGGAAGTAGTGTAGTACTACAGTGTTCGCATGTCTTTCAGCTGAACTCTTCAGAGACACATAAGATAGAATAGAACAGAGAAAGAGAGATAGATAGAATGTAGCAGTGTAAGCAGCCTAAGCTCGAGTTGACTTGGAAGTGGATGGATAATGGAAATGAAAAGAGAAAAGTAGAGGATGTTTTCGACTGTCGGATAAAGTCAGTTGTTGATCTGACACGTAATTTCATTATCCTCGTCTTGTTCCGTTTGCCCTCTCCATAATTTTTTGTTGACTACAGAGCATTACTAGAAGAGTCGAGATCCTCTAGTCCTACATACTTTCTACTTACTTTCCATTTACGTAAGTGTATCTTCTCTGAATGTATGTATGTATGTATGCATGTCCTTGGCTCTTGTATTTACTTATATGTACATACATACCACAGTTTATAGAGAAAGTCCTTCTTATCCGTGTTTCATGTAACTCTAACTGTATTGTCTGCTGTGCCATGCTATGCCACATAGTTACACTTACATTAGATGACTAGGCCAGACCAGACCAGCCAACAGAACAGGACAGACAAAATAAAGAACCAAAGCAGTTCTGTTGTGTTTTGTTGTAGTGGAATAGAAAATAGTGAAGCTACAGCTAACTGAATGAGTGTAACGGACATTCACTTCAGTTAAGTCCAAGTCCAACTAACTCCAAATTCACAGTACTTATACTATACTACTATGCACAATACAATACAATATAGAGTTGGTTTATATAAGTATGTTTGTACAAATGCACAATGTAAATACATAGGAAGGTAGTTTATAAGTAAAGTAGTGTAAGACACTAGCTATGTGCACTTACTAGTAGTGTGTGTTTGTTGAAAAAGCCAGAGCAGAGAAAATAGTTACTTACTCACTAGATACATACGTTTCTCAGATCCGCGAGACAAGAAGACAAGAGGAAAAAGCAAAAGCCAACAAACAGAAGAGAAGAAATCCAACTCGGAGAACATAGTCGTAATAAACATTGACTCAACTTATGTAGCTTGCAACCAAACCAACAATAAGTAACATGAAAGAACTATTCACAACATTTTACACTCGACAAACAAAAAACGGATGTCCTCTGCTATAGTATTTTACAGTATTGTTGTTGTACATAGTGCGATACGATACTATTTTATATAAATGCTTAGCTTACATATGGTTACATGCATATTATGTAGTGTACAATATACTTGAAAGAATTTTCCATGTAGAATGCTACAGTTTCATCTGCATACATGGTTCCTTGTGTCAATGAATATTGTAGATACAAGATATCGTCGCCTACGATGCAAAAAGGCCAACTTCACTTTTTCTATAGCAGAATAAGTCAATTTAATATAACGTGGTACGTATAAGGTATTAGGAGCACGGATTCCAGACTTGCGATATGCTTACCATGTTGAACTGAAGTTGGCTCATTCTGTTATAGAAAAAGTAATAATAGTCTTTTTTACATTATATGCGACGATATTCTGCGTTTTGTAGAAAAATTGCTCTATGTACTGATGTAGAATGATTAATGATACATATGTTTATATGTACCCAGTACAAGTTGTGTCATAAAGTGAAACTAGTCCAGGTCAGTCGAGATACAATGTAAATAAAAGAACTATACCCACTTACCCGTGGTTACATTTATAGCGTATCAATGCACTGCTTGCTAAGCAATGGATGATACAAGAAACGTACATGAAAGTAACACCTTATACAAAGTATAAAATTGTCATACATACATAAAATAATGTATTTGAACGTGTTACATTACAGTAGCTCTATAGATACCCATGAAAATTAAAATGAAGAGCTAGGATCCATTGAGTATTTAGTAAAATATGCAAAATCTGTAAAAATCTTCCTTAAATCAATTTTATTAAAAGTTCTCAATTTCAAAATTGCTCTGATACTCAGAATTTAACATCAATGTCGATGCTACAATAAAAGTAAACTGAAAAGATGTAGCAGTATTCCCATGCATATTATATTATTTGTCCATCGATATTAGTGATATTATTTCAAATAATTCCAAAATGTGTACAATTTTAATCATTTAAGTATATAATTTTAATTTTACAATTGAGTAGTAATGCTGAATCTTTTGGATACAATACCTGTTTCTACAAAATTTACATTTTGTATTCAAAATATGGGCCACCCTATAAGGTACTACTAGATACAATTTCTTGCGACTGTATCCGAATTGGTTGTCGCAATCCGTTCCACTGACTGACATGGACATAACAGTGACAGTGGAGTTGACTTAGCCATAGTGAGTTTGTTTTGTAGTTTGCTGAAAGGTATGTATCTTACATAACTTACATCTGATACGACGTACTACGGTACTTCAATTGAAATCAGTAATAAACTTCTTTTTCTTTTATCTTGCTCCGAAGTGGATGAAAAGAAACTGGAAGATTCTGTACAGAATAGCTGGTTTCTTGTAACCATTTGCAAATATACAGTAAAATGCCACTAGGCTACAGCTACAGTATACCAAGATGCTTTGGACTAGAATTCAGTCAGACAGAAATGTGTTAAAGGCAGGAGGAATGGGACAAGACGGCCAAGTCAAGATGATTAGAGTTGGTCGAAAGAAAAGTGACTTTTTTACTATTCCATGTGCACTGTGTCATTGAATTAGTAGCAGTGTCAAGCTAAGGAAAGGAAAAAGGGAACCCTATTATTAGTGCAAACACTGAGCATACGTATAATATTTTGGGTAAATACTGGAGCTACCCTGAGATAGAGATTAATTTGTTAATCGTATTTCAGACAGAGCTTACCATCTGTCACTACTAGTTGTTTGTATGCTTTGGCTGCAACTTGCATTTTACATCCCATTTATACAATATATATGGAACATTCATATTACTCCTTGTCTAAACGCTAAATACTTCCAATTTTCTATGCCTTTGCAAAGTTAAACGATTACACAAATACCTATTAATATTGATATGTACCAAATGGAATGATATTTGTCAGTTAGCGTTCCGTGAACAAATGCAAGATAATTGGCTTCTCTCTTATCCTATGACGGAAAACAATGCAAACTAGTTTATATTATCATCCACCCACAAAATGTATCTCAAGTGAGCAAATTCAGGCCGCTTCATTGTGAAGCCTATCATATATATTTATGTTTATAAATATTGTACTTAATATGGTTCGCACAAAGTAATAAGTATGGCACTCACTACTAAAACATTCGCAGTCGGTAGGTTAGTAAGTACTAAATAAATACGGATACTGCCTACACGCTAAGTCTATTACAACCTTTAGAAAGTTTTGTTAGGCCTTCTTTTTCCCTTGTGATCTTTTCCCCTTGACTCTTTTACCTTTAGATCTTTTTCCCTTGGATCTCTTTACCCCTCGGTACAAGAAAGTAAGTAAACGAAATTTTGCTCCGTTCATTATCGCTAAAGTTTTAAGTTGCCATTTGAATTGTATTGAATAGGCGACAAATTTTGAAAATGGTCCCAGGATTTAACCGTCACCATAATGTGAGCTTCGTCGCCCGAGAAGCCTAACCCAACCTATTTATAAAGAACGAAACTTATATAAGGCTAAAGACGAGATCGGTCATTACTTTAAAATAGTAAATACTGTAGACAATAGTAACGTGAGAAGTGATCAATCGTGCAGCCTCCGTCTAACAAAACCAAAATTAAAATTTTATTGATATTGAACGCAGAAAAAATCCTCTTATTTTCTTGTACCCAGGGGAAAAGATCATAGGGAAAAAGAAGTGCTACGGAACGATGTTTTTCTTGTTCTGGAGTCATCTTTTTGTTTGTAATTATGTCATTCATACTAATCAGGTATCTACCTAAGCTGAGCTAATTATATTATGCTACTTTCTACAGAGCAATTTGAACCTAAATACTACTAGAGTAGGGCACTAGATATACGTGACGTACTATTTATTTACAAGCAAACCAGCAAATTCTCTTACTCAAGTGAGTGAGCTTTTGGAGTCTGGAGAATATTTGGTTGAAGATGCATTAACCAACTGAACAAAGTTGAATTATTTAAGCATGAGTAGTAGTAAGGTAGTTATTATCGTTATTCTGTTTACACTACTCAACTCATTTTGTGTAGACAAGGAATCATTCACGCACCTTTGTGTACAAATCTCAATTTAACTTAACCAGTTTCTACATCTTCGGCCTTGTAAGTGTACTTACCCAAATACCTAACCATAGCTATAGGGAGAGAAGAAATTAAGTTGTGCTTGTGGCAGAATAGGATGAGTATACTACATAGTGATATTTTATGGAATATGGAGGTAACAGCAATACCTTCACTACATGTATTTTGCATTGACTTTTCATTTAACCGAACGAAAGTAAACTTAAATATTTAGCTAAGTTACATAATTATCCTTTTTTTATTATTTCAAATAATAACGAATATTTTCAATGAATTATATCAGAATCAGATATTCAAAGATTTGTATTTACGATCTTAAGCGTTATTCACAGGGACGCATTTACTCAAAAATTATATGAATAAACCTAATCTTACTATACATTTCTAACTGCATGTATCATGATATAACTTATTAGGTAGAAACGGTGACTGCAATAAGAGAACTCTCAACAGACCCCCTACTTACTTTCTACATGTAGATAAGTTAGGTTGGTGTTGGTGTTGGTAGTACTACATAGATATATTTTCTGTTACTTCTTCACCAGTAGATTATTCTCTGTTTATTTTGTAAACTGGAGAAGTTGAGATGAGAACAAACTTTTTCACTGTGAATAGTAGATCTGGTCATGTACTTGCAATTAATCCCATTCGGCGAGGAGAAACTTTCATTTAATGCTTACTTATTATAATACTTACTAATGTTGAACTTGGTATCAGATAGACACGGGATCCCTTCCATTAATTCTCGGCTAGGACCAAGTCCAAACTGTTTCTATTTGCACAGAAATTCAAATTAACTCGACAAGCTTCAGCAAACACTGTTTTAGATAAATACTTGGTTAGTTACTTCTCTTATATAATTATTAGCAAAGTTTCTTAGAATATCTTAAGTATAGCACAGAATGTACATCAACACAAATGGTATTCATATGGAATATAATCTGCACACCTCAAAAGGGGTTGCAAATACTATTCACAATTACTTCTAAAACTATCAAGTTCATGGATGTCAGGTCTCCAAGATCAGTTAGCAACTCATGTAGGTAATTCTTTATATTAAATTTCCAGCTTCAACTATAAATAATATTGAGCAATTCTGCTAAACAATATTTTTGCAATACTTTGTACTATCATGTAGCTATCGAGCATCCATGGCTTAGGCCACACAGACACAGACATCCTGTACTGTGCAGTTGGTCGTCCTAATAATACAAAGTATTTAGCAAACTCGCTCACACACGCTGTAGCAATCATTATCTTTACCCATAAATGGCTACATACCCATTTTTAACTGCAGCTTTCCCTACATAATTATTGTAATAATAGTAATATCTACAGCTAGATAGCCTACAATAATATTATATATCCATAGAAAACCGTTTTGTATGTGAAACTTATTATTTCATATTATTTGCGTTCACAAATTTTCCATTTATGTCATAAAAATGAGGTACGCGTTCATGCAGGATCATTTGATTTTGTCAAGTTCTTAGCATAAACATATTTTCCTCTGATTTATTTTTGTTAAATATCAATAAATATCATAAACTTCAGTCTGCAGGATTATACAGTAACGAAAAGACAGAGAAGACAAACCAAGCCAATCACTTGTGAGATAAATACAATAATGGAGAGATATCCGATAGAACTATTTTGATATGTGGTGTGAGATGTTATTTATTCTATGAGAAGAAAATCTGCGGGGTAGTGCAAGTGCTAGAGGTAAATTGTGCATAGATGGATGGTTGGTAATATTAGATAATGTAGATGTAATAATAAAATGGGAGATTTGATACTCTGTCAGCTTTTTTGGTCTGTTGAGTTGGTGCGTAGTGAGTAGAGCAGTGAGCTTTTTATATACAGAAATATAATGTGTAATATATAGGTATTTGCAGTGCACGGCACAGGATATTAAGTATCTTTGTAATGTGTAGGCATATATGTGGACTTCCTTTGGCACTCTTTGGTCAGTGTTGGCATTGGGTAGCCTTTTAGGAAGGAGCATAGTTCAGTTATGTCAGTATTACTCTTACCGTGAAAAGTTGTGGATATGTTCAGCTTATTGGCTTTAGTTGTAAGACAGATGAAAAGATGATGCCATTCATATAAAGGAAACCCATTCTGGTACATGTATCACATCATTATTACATCTTGTGAAAGTCGTTATAACTATATAAACCTTTCTATACATTTTATAGACTATATCACATATTTATCTACAAAAATATTTAGTATGTGGTAGGTAATTTGAAATATGAAGAGGAAAGAGTACAGTAGCAGTACCAGTCGAAGGATGTTCTTTTTATATATCTGTATTAGACAATGGGTACGATTGTTTCCAGTTCCAACTGTTACATATAAATGCATTAGTATGTATGTACACACATAAAAATACGAGTATCTGGAGGTGAAAAGCTTTGTACTATTACTTAATGCCTAGCTTGAGAAACAATGGAAAGCACAACAATTATAAATCATACATAAAATTGAGCTCATGTGTACACCGTGGGTCACAATAGGCCACTCACAACTATGAACAGTAATATTTCTATTCCACAATATATACATTTTAAGAAATACGTTTATATCTTACATGGTATTACATGTATTTGCTTGTAATATAGATATTATGTATAAACATATAGAAATAATGATATTTGTAGTGGTGTATGTGTTCTATATTTGTAATAAGTAGAAAGAGTAAGTGGCTGGCAGTGGTCCATAAGGTTTTCAAATTATAGTCGTTGTAGGAAAGCTGATTGTGTGTTAAGAAGTAGAGTTAGAGTCTTTTGGAATGTTATTATGGCCTGGCCTGGTTTGGCTTGGCTTCATAAGCAATAGCGTTTGTGTTACTTTATTTGCAGTATAGAAGCTTGTGTCGCATTGCATTGAGTTGAGACTCGGTTCGTTCGTTTGGTGAGTGAGCTATCATTCATGATGTTGATTGTTGGTTTAGTGTGGAAGAGGAGAGAGTTAAAGTGGGTAGTGGAGGTCGACCGGAGGAAAGAACGGGAGTAAGTATGACGGGAGACGTGATATGATAGGTTTCGTGGATTGTGGATTGCTCTGTTATGTTATATATGGTTCCGAACCTAGCAGAAGAAACCAGACAAATACAAGTTTTTCACAGAGAAAGTCAAAGTAAACGGGAAAAAATTATGTGTTGGCTTTGGCTTTGACTTTGGCTTCTCTGGCAAGTAGGAACAAGGAGTAGACGAGGATAAACCAAGGCAATGGCAAGGGAAGTGAACTGAACTGAATGAGTGAACGCTTCGGCCGAACTCAACTCAAGTCCAGCACACATAACTAACAAAGCATACATAAGCCAAGCCAAGACAAGCCAGAGTGAAGCCAAAACCTAGAAACCGCACACAGGGAAAGTATACAAGAGAAAGATACGAAGGGAAACAGAAGGCAGGTTCGTCCGGCCTGTCCGCTCTACTTTTGTTGATACTTCTGTCTTATTGTTACATAGTTAGTTTTCTCTCTCTGTCTTGTCAGCTATTAGTGTCTCCCCAACTGTGTACAGTTTACTTAGGAGAAACAACCACCATCACCACATATAATAGTAGTATATCTATAAAAAATAGTACCTTTCTGACTATAAACACGGATATCCTTGCTTATGTTCACAAAATACCAAACACAGGATTTTCCGCTGCAAACAAATTTTTCCTAAAATTCAAAATGCCCAACACACCTTGCACCATTTAAGTATCTGTATCAAGCAATACAGTTTGGAATTTTGTATTTCTTGAAATTGTGTCAAGCATTTTGTGAATATAGCAACGATATTGAATTTATATGTACTAGTAGAACCCGCATATAATAATACTCGATATGCTATTTGAAAGAGCAAATGTAAATTATACTGCTTTTAGAATTGGTAATCAAAAATGTGGTAATGTTCATGAATTAATTGCTGTGAATTTAATACGTCATCGTAAATGGAAGTTTCTGCGGTCTGCAGTGAACACAAAATCTAAAGAACGGTCAGCGATTGGGTTAACTACTTAAAAGCATCTTTGTAGGTTTACTTCTGTCATTGAGTTTTCTATGTAATTATGTTAACCGCTTCGTCATTTTTTGCACTAAACTACACAATAGTAAATGGATACTTGCTCAGTGTTGGTAGTCTTTATTATTTGACGGGAGGGTTAAATGCTTGTAAGATAGAAAAGGACTTGGAGTTGACTTCATGGTCTCTTGTCTCTGTATATGTTAGATATAGTACTTATACCATACATACGTGAATACTACCACTTAAGTAGCGATGATGGTAGGAGGGAATGAGTAAAGCGATAGAATTGAATCTTTTATACTTATTTATATTACATGGACATAAATACATTGAGTAACAATTGCTCTTGTAGTAAAGTAGAGACATAGGGGAAATCAGCGTATGTTTATAATATTACACACATATAGGTAATAATATAGTTATTACAAGTATTTATGTATTAGATGGAACTAGGATGCAATGCAAAGCAATAAGAAAGACAGGGATAATAATGCCGAGTTTCTATATGCATGCACATATTATGTAGTAGGGAAAGAGTAACAAAAGAAGAAGGAGATTATAAAGAGAAGAGAATGAGAAAAGAAAGCACGGAATAAAGGGGATACATGTAATAATAATAATATGATGTGATGTAAGTAAAGTATGTACCTATACAATGGAAGACAAGGATGGAATGTATATATTTGTATATGTGCAGTTTACAATAATAATATTAATAATGTGTGTGTGATAGATAAATACATAACTTCATGGATATTGTACTTACGTTAGAGAATGTGGTAGATAAATGTAGAGCAAGTTATGTTGTGTTAGGAGAAGTAGTTTTATATAGCAGGAGTAGATACATTCGGATAGTAGAGCGGAGAGGAGACCACTGGCATGTGGATGATAAATTCCTGTGGCTGCAATAATCTCAGAATGGTACACGAAATAAAAGGGGCTTTGACCACAGTTATCACGGCCATATATTTATGAGAAGCACCATCGTTTTCCAGCTTGAAATGCTCATTCCTGTAATATTGTATAAATTTATGTGCTGCAAATATTGGAGCTGAGGCGAAAGCTTCAACCTCCGAGGACTCCTCACTGCTTCACTGCCACTAATAGTAATAGTAATCGTCCTCACTTGCTTTCCCTAGCCTTTAACCTAACCTCCTAACCAAAGGAAACCGAAGGGGACCCAGACAAAACCATCGTAAAGGAAAACCGGAGAGGAGCACAAAGACGAAACACTAATATTCTCTATGCTACTGTACTACCTACCGTCTGTAGTCTGTACATACACATATACACTCTGCAAAGGAGAAAGTTAAGCCAAGTTCCGTAGACGCTTAAGAAAGGCAGAGAGCAAAGAGCACTTTCTCTTCTTCGTCTCCTTCATCCTACACTTTCTCATTCCATTCTACTTACAAAACATAATAACATGTACTACGTACTACGTAGTGGCTACATTACATGTGTTATACAAGAATGAGCTCATGTTACACACACCCGTACACCAAACCAAACCAAACCAAACCACTCTCTACTATTTAAGTAAGAAAGGAAGATGTATGTATTAAGGGTGGCTTGATTTTCCTGAGTAAGTCGTCGGCTATACAACTACAACCTTACTACCTCTTTCTTCTTCCTTAACTTGACTCGACTATCCTGTTCGGTTGTGTTGAGCCCACGAAGGAAGCAAAGAAACCTCCACAGCACAACAGGCCAACCAACGCAACATACTTTTCTTCTTGTCCATCCCTTATTCATATCTATCCACATCTCACAATCAATTTCATGTTGTATATTATTGCCCTATACATAAATATAAATATGTCCTGATTATAATATTTTTTGGTGAAAGTTGTTGTATCTGATATTCGCAATTTTTAACCTTCTAATGAATTCACCCTTTTAATATTTACTAAAGTACATGATGAGATTATACAAACGTATATTACATATTACTGTTTATGCAATGGTTTATAATGTACCATTATTGTATGTTCAGCTTGTTTAAGTTTCTACTAAGCCTAACAGCATTCGTTCTTTTTTCGCACTACTGCTGTATGCATCTTTAGTGTAGAGATAGAGACTCAGTTTCCCTCAAGAGAATGTGTAACTAAAGGACAACATAACTTTCATCATCTCAGCCTAGGAACTCACCGACTAGACTTTTGGTGGTTAGGGTTACTACTACTTATGTTATGTACTACCTACTTATTGCATTGTATACTATACATAAATATTTGAGCTTATGTTAGTTCAGTTTCAGTTCAGTGGGGTACATTCAAAACTGTGCTTACTACTTACTATCTTCTTGATGTCTCTCGACTATGCCTTTTCTGTCTCCTCCTGAGATGTCTTTCCTCCCAAGGAAAGGAACCTCTTCTGTTCTGCTAGAGTATCAAAGATCATTTTATGTCAGCCACTCTTATTAAAATCCAGCTCTGATGAATGGTAGTGTTAGTTGTACAGTAGGTATAATGCTACGTCTTCTTACGTACTTACTATCTCTTATGCCAAAATTCTCCTTCTTACTCCTCCTACGCTCTTAAACTGCTATTCATCCCACTAGACTTATGTCAGCAACAATGTACGCCGCATTTATCTATTCAAAGGCAAGAGGCTTCTTCCATTCCGTTTTATTTCCTCCCCTCTTAAATTCAATGGATAATGCTCCAAGTACCTCTAAAACTTCTACTAGCATACATCCAGCGCAAATATTAGTAGGAGCTTTATTATTATATCTCTGCACATGTGTATGCACATATATTAGTATATGTACTGTCTGGAATTAAATTATTTTCTTATTGCTAGATAACAGTATTAAAAATAATCTTATTTACGTATTTAGTTAATATGTGTCTGATACAATTTATTAGTACATTTTTCTATTTATGAATATTAAATACATCAACATAGGTTTTATAATTTTTATGTTTATTCTTTATTGTGTGAAATTGGAAGAAATATAGATTTTATGGATAATTATAAGCATAAATATAGTGGTAGGTATTTAATTTATATTGTACAGTAAATGACTATAAACTATGCACCTTTAATTTATACGAAAAGCAACTGTATAATTTCCTTTTACGCTATTTATATTATTGTGTGTATACAAAGAAGATAAGAGATCTTAACTTTCACCTAACGCATATTCTATTCTTGAGCTGACATCATTGTCGACAACATTTCTCTAAGACATTGCTATAATGTTATGGCTTAGCTCAGTATGTTTGGTTTGGTTTTGCAGTAGGTAAATACTTAAGTAGAAAGTAGAAGCCTCCTCGTTGTCGCTTGGCAGCGTCGCAAGCAAAGTCGAGAGAAATAGATATCTACCTATTTATACTATACCTACGCTTGTGCGATACCGTAGCTGTAGCTGTGTGTTGTATAGAGAAGTAGAGAAAGTGGGAATGTCGTGAAGAGAGTGAGTGAGAAAGAGAATCCAGCTGTGGGAGTAAGGGACTAAAGCCTTTATTCATGTTCTAGTTCTCCTGTTGGGATTAACAGGGAAATGGAGCCAAGGCGGATGATATTATTACAACCATTATTACCACTGTGCTGTTATTATCTCGTTTATTCTGTGTGAGCGCTTTCTCTGTCACTTTCCTGTCATTGATCTTATGTTTGGACATTATGTTTTCTCTTCTAGCAGTTCTACCCACACTTACTTCTCCCAGCACTTTATCCCCTTCAAACAAATAAATCTCAAGATGTTTCCATTTCTAAAGAATTTCTCCCTTCCATCCTCAGGTGTTTTGTTTTATTCACTCAACTTATTTCCACAGATTCGGTCCAGTAACCACAAAAACACGCAAACATCTACGCCTCCATAAATAGCAAACAAAGGCCTGCCAGTATACATTTAATAACTATTTAACAGATCATTCGTATAAGCGCACGATAAGTACACTACAAAGATTTGGTCAACAGATTTGCTTCATTCCCAAACCTTCCTTAAATAATAATTAACAATTCATGCTTGTTTTTATGGGTAATAAATATTTAGCTTTTGTTTTATACTTTTAAAGTAAAATAATTCATTAAACATTTAGTAATTTTCCATTAACATCGCTCAATTTATTTTGTATGGATTAAATTATTCTGCAAATTAAACGTCTCAAATTCAAGCAAGATTACTATAATCGTAATATAACTGATACGTAGTGACACAACGATAGGAAACAATGGAAATGTCTATTTATCTTGACTTTAACTTTAATTGAGTTTTGCTCCTTTGTAATAAAGACTTATTTCGTTATTGGCACTAAAAGAGCACAAGAAGTGTAATTACTCTTACCACATTTCACGAAAATTTCATTTTCATTGAAAATGGAGTGGATAAATGCATAGAAGCAAAATTCAAAGGGGTAGGTGATAGTGGAGCTTTCCTTTCATGTTCATTGCTGTGTTTATATTGTGTACTACGAAAGTTGAAGTATTTAAGTTCAAGGAACACAACACAAGTGATGTTGAGTGAATTAAGTTGTGCAAGGGGAAAAGCTTTTATTTTCCACTATACTTAATCGTATGCCAAACGAAGTCGACAGATATTTCTCTGTTGAGATGCAATAATATAGAATAGTAGGTGAAGTGAGGAGTAGAGCACTATCGTTACGTTTCTATTGCCTCTTTTGCCGTAAAGTTTCCATTATCAATAATAACACAAACACGACTTGTATACATAGCTGTAGGTAAATAAGTGAAAATAATAATATATCTCGCACTGTCAGTCAGTGCTATTTGGGTTGCTTTCTAGCTCCTACTCTAGTTCACTTTATGTACTTAAGTTACTCACGTAAAATAGACATTTCCACATTTCAAGCAATGTTTTCTTAAATCTGCTTTAATATCAGCAGGAATGCATGAACTTACTTACTCAATGTTACTCACTTTCCTTTAGTACACTATTATTGCGAAATGAATGCAAATGACATGGATATGCAATGCAAGTACCTAGGTGAACATGAACATATATCGTGGTGTTTTGCATTGTGCCTTTGTTTGGAATGGTTGATTGTCCCTGACTTGAATGACATGACTCAGCTCTGACAAAGTTGAGTTCACTCACTCACTCTCAGTTTGTCACTTAGTTTCAATTCAGTTCAGCCCAGGCTTCAAACTTTGCGTTTTATACCAACAACAGAGATTTCGACTGGCAACGTAAATAACTGTGAAAGAAATGCGGCAAAGAAAATCAACTCTATACAATATAAGCAAGTATGGGAATGTGTGAATGAATAAAGTAGCTACATATATGTACAATACACACACATAGACACAAATACAAACAAACACACTTTTGCTTCGGTTGTTGTTTTGTTGTCCCAGTTCTTGTCAGATCAATTTATTTAAATCTGGTTAACTTTCCTTCACTGTGGTTTAATTCCGTAGATAAGTTAACCAACCAATGCTATTCGTACCCTTTATATACAATATTAGCTAACACGCATACATGTATATACAAAATATACATATATGCAGCACCTGAATTCTTGTATGCATCCAAATGAACATTAAAATGATATGCTCTCGGCTTCCATTGAATGAATGTTCTGATTTCTTGTTTACCCCATGTAAGCACTACAGGAATGAGTTTATGTTCTACTTGTACATTTTACATTCCTAAAGTTGCATTTATTTAGTAGTGAAGCTATATAATAAATAGTGTTGTTTCTTTCCTATAATGTAAATGTAAACCTATGATGCAAGTTGGTTACACACATGTAAATCTAGTATTGAGTTCCTCACTGAAAACTAGAGTAAAATGTTGTTGTATGTTGTGGGTATAATAGAGAAGGCAGTTGTAGTAACCGTATCGAATAATAAAAGAGAGAGAGAGAGTAAGTAGGTAAGTCAGATTCACATTGAATGGCCAGGCCAGAGAGTAATGTGGTTGTCTAGTTAATCAAGGTGATGTATTATTATGGTTGACTTTGGCTTTGGTTAGCATGTGGGCAAATGTCGAGCTAATAAATATGAGCTTAGGTCTGATTTTGAGCGCTGTGTTGAGTCAGTCTATGTATTTTATGTAATAAATATGTTTTGTGTCTGGAGAAAGAGAATATGCAGTTTAGCAGAAGAAAAACCTAGAGGGGATCGAACGGAATGAGTGATTCGATTGAATTCAGTTCCATTGACTCGAATCGAATTAGACTCCACCACTACTGCGATGTATGTTATGTTATGTTGCGTTATTTATATATTGCATTTGGTTATGGCTCACCCTATAGACAAAATACAAACCCACTAGGCTACAAACATATTATATTATTTTCCCCTTACATACAGTACACAAGTATGTGAATGCTTAATGTTCACTTTGTGATGTGATACAAAATCTATCTTTAGAGATCTGCGATATATTTTGGTCTCTTTGTTTGTAAACTAAGTATGTAACAGTACATAGAACGGTTTTCCTATAAAGTAGTAGTACTACTACTGTATTTGTATGTACTACTCACTCGATATTCACTCACTCATTGTCAGAATACTCTTTTCCACTCTCTTTTGGTGAATTTATGTAGAATTTTGGGTATGCAATTGTGTCCTATGGCTTAAATACTAGATATAATATCCACAGAAGAATGCAGCAATTGAAATCGGTGAAGAGAAAACAATATCTCATAACAATAAGTACATACTGATGGTATACTCACTCAGATCCCTGAATGTTCCACCCAACGAGTCACTAATGGTAAATAGCAGTATATCTTTTAGTTAAACAGACAAGAACAGAACAGAGGATTGAATGGAACCGACCCTGACCTGGATGCCCCTCTCTTTGCCATCACTTACAACTATTTCGCCACAGTGGATACAGTCACTTTCTTTTTTGCGTAGTTTGGCCCGGTCGGCGTGGCCTGGATCAGTAGACAAACGATTTTCGAACTGAGAAGTGTTGTGAACTCTTGTATGGGGGTATCTATTTATTTTGGGCAAACTAGCTAACGTTGTGAGACGCTTTCGTCATGCTGCTAGCTTATTTTAAGTGATAATAGCTTTTTTCAATAGCAACTATTAGCTCCTACTTTTTGTTCACACATTTCTATTGACTCTCTGGATTTATTAAATATTAGCTACCTTTCTAGTACTTGCATTATTCTGTATATCCCCAAGTTAGGTAATCGTAGCTGACCATTATTAATGTAATTACTACCCTATAGTAACAGTAATACAAACTGTGGATGTGGCATACCAATTTATGATTCTCGTTTATTCAGCTGCGATATTATAGTTTTAGAATTCCAATGATGATTATATATATTATATCACTTTTGAAAACCTTATAAGTAGGATATACCTAAATAAAATAAGTTAATGTGTAAACACTTCTGTTTGCATTACAACTTATCTGTATTTCTGCAATTGCGATTATGTATCCCGTATTGTTTATTCAGTTTATTCACTTTAATGTGACTGGATTAACAATAGTAATCTTTAATCCCCGTTAAATTTTTAGAATTTTGTCTGTCGTCAATATTGCTTAGTGTTACTATGAACTGCTAGCGTAGAGTTTGCTGTTGAATTCTGTAACGTGATACCATAATGTACATAACGTTGGCACAAAAATATAAATGTAATTTGAAAAACAAAGCGATTAATATAAGGTGGATTTTGCGATCCGCCGTTTTAGGACATTGGGAGAAAGTTGTGGACGGTTCGAAGAGAAGTGGAAATGAGAAAAGAGCTCATTAGGAGAGACAGCTTATCTGTAAGCAAATAAGTATAAGTTCTAATTACAGCTGTCTGTGTTATGTCAACAGCCAGTTATCATCCAAATATAAAACAATTACTAGAATTGAGAAGAGTCCATGGAACAGAGAGAGCTGTAAAGGAAAGGATCCGTTCTAGAGACCAGGCTGTCATGAGGTCTATAAATTATAGATATTTAAGGGAGTAAGTAAATAATAACTGTACGGCTCCTGTCAACCTTTCCTAGCATAACAAAACAGCGTCACGCTACGATTCTTATTTTATAAATCTTGTACCATGTATTGCTAATACTCCTTTCCTATATACACTAGGTATATTTATGCACCTACTGATTCCGTGTTTTATAATGTAAAGTATTACACAAGTTGTTACAAAGAAATAAATATCAGTTTCTACTGGGATTCTACAGGACTCTGTGCAAGTGAAAACAACCAGAGAGTACTTACTATTGTCTCTTAGGGACATTCAAAAGCAGTATGCTTGCATATGTTGTTATGCCTTTTGGTTTGACTTGGGCAGCATAATATTATGCTCACATTTTATAAGTAGTAGTGTTCTAGTAGCAGAAGAGATAAGTGTCTCCTTGTAAACGAATGTCTGTGCTGTATGTATATATTATGTACATACAAATATGCATGTAAATGCAAAATAGTTCTTATCAGAGAGTGCATGTGGGGGAGATTGTGAAGTGCTTTAGGTTTTGACTTTTGTAAGTTGTAACAGTGTGGAAGAGTGAATAGTGAATCTGATCGGGATGGCTGGTTCGACTAAAGGGAGTAACTATGCTTGGCTACGCTTTAGGAAAAGAGTGAGATGAGTGAGTAACTTGTTTCTTCTGTAGTGCTAGGGATGTACATTCAAATGGGATGGTTAATACGGATTAGAGAGACAGACTGACAAAGAGTTAGATCCGAACAGCTACTCAGATTAGATTATCAACATAGTACATACATACAAAGTGTAGACAAACTGAAGTCACTATACAAATGAACATGTATTTACTTATACTAAATATGTATGTTGAAATGTTGACTTGCGAAGAGCATACGATACTTTATAGTTTATACTACTTATTATTATGTGTTGTGCACTACTTTGTGCATTGTATATAATATTATTGTGTGTAGTGTTAGAGTATATTAGAGAGGCTTACACTACTATACTATCTACTCACTGATGATGGCGAGTGAGTAAGAGTGAGTGGAGTGAGTAGATTTGCAAGGAGAATTTCTAGGGCAGACAGAGCGTAGAGTGTAGAGTAAGTACAAATAGCAAGTCGGGAAGGGAAGTCGTCTCGTCGCATATGGTGGTCTGTTGTGTTACGATAGTAAGTAGTAGTAAGTAATAGTGGATAGTAGTACATTGTTTGATGAGTGATATCATTGGCGAAACTACATCAACGACAGATTGAGAATAATTTATTCTCTGGAAAGTGGCAGTGGATTCCTTCCTTCCTTGCATGCCTTGTTTCACTTATACTACTTGAAGCTTGGCTTCCTATGCCCAGCCACGCCATGGCCATGCCACGACTTTGTCTAACGAGAAAACTCAAATCATAACTGACTGACTGACTCTCTGTGTGGTTTCCTTCCTCTGTATTTTCTCTATACATCATACACAGAGCCATAATAGTAAATTTGTTATACATACATACATGGCAAGTGAAAGCGCTTCATTTCCCTCGTGTTTCTTTCCGTCAACAAAGTCCTTATTATTGAGATCTGCTCTGATTGTGAAAGCTTTCTAAATTATGAGACTAAACAAGCTCAAGGATGCTCCTCTACGTTATGTAGCTCTCCTAATATTGTTATCTGTTGTCTCTAATTATTTTACAAGGGGAGATCTACTTACTTATTCCCTTAAGTTATCCTTATTAGTATTACGTGCATTCCTAATGTTAAACAATCTACTTATCTAAATATGAGCATGCATACCAAATACATAAGTACGTAGTAAACATGCTATGGATTTACTTATTAATTAGTGGTTCCATTAATGGGAACCTTTATTTTGTTATTTACTTCAATATCGTTACATGGGTATCTATTTAGGTAGCGATATTGGCTAATAATTAAATGATGCTAAAGTACCAATAATTCATAATTAACTTAAATGTAGCCCTGACGTCAAGCAAATTATAATCATAGAACTTTCATATCTATTAACATTAAAGTTGTAGCTTCCTTTTGAATTGAAAATGGATTACATAAGGTCCTTCTACTTTGCAAGTACAAAACTTTTAGTGCCATCGACATTGCTTATTTGTTAAAAGAGTTAAGTATGTGAGTATAGGTACGTATAACTGTCCTACAGATTAAGTGCTAAGATAGTGTAACTGTAATATGTTATCAAATAAATAGTCAGGGAGTCAGCCAACCGTACTAGAAAGAGATGAGGATTAAATGAGCATCTGGTTTCGTTGTTATGCGTGTTTGTATTGAATTCACTGTTTAGAAATTCCTACCGGTTCCCTTATTCTGTTTAGGCATAGTGGCTTAACTTAAACGTTAGATATGTAGTATTACTATGGCTTTTACAAATCGTATATTTCAATCTGAATGTAAGCTTCTTTCCATTCTCAGTATAATAACATGTTATGTAGGTACTTAACAACAAAGTCATTCAAATACTGCCAGTAGGTATTTCATACAGATTAAATTTTAGCCCGGATTTGCTCTTTTGCGCATATAAATCTATTTTTATATAATATACTATTAGTGCTAGTCTGTGGATTAATAAATAAATATATGCATTCAGTAATGCAAAAATATATGAAAATACGCTTATTGTAATGTTAAAGTACCTACAGGAAAATTACATATTCATAAAAGTACCCAGAAATACATACCCTGTAAGCAGGGTTGGGTTTCTGCCAA
Source organism: Tomocerus mixtus (assembly GCA_034694165.1). Classification (NCBI taxonomy): domain Eukaryota; kingdom Metazoa; phylum Arthropoda; class Collembola; order Entomobryomorpha; family Tomoceridae; genus Tomocerus; species Tomocerus mixtus. The sequence continues at coordinate 38,961 of JAQFYC010000742.1, forward strand.
ATAAATAATAAGCTATGTCATGTCAGATGGCATAAACTGGCATATCTGACATTTGGCAACTACTGGCATATAGCTAGAAATTGCTAGAAAAATGAGTAAAAGTAAAATTTTAGTGATGTGTCATGATGACTTCAGTTTTGGAACACTTTATTAATTGAATTAAAAATAGTTATTAAGATTCCACAGTTTTTGAAAATAATATTTTCCTGAAAAAGTTATATTTGAAGTTATACTAAGTCTATCTTCTCCCAATAATTTTAAATACTAAAAGTATATTGCCTTATACAGATAAGCCCTCAGATATAAGCCCTCAGAAGTTTGTTTGAAGTGAAATATTAATTTTTTGGAATTTTTGGGTCTATGTGCCACTCCTATGTGCCACAAGTTATATGCCATGTTTATGCCACTATGGCTATAACTAAATGCCAACCCTGTCTGAAGTACATACCCCGATCTCACTATAAATGTACAGGGAGTTATAAAAGGGCCCACGTACATTTTATTTGAGCCATTAAGTCATGTTATCCATATTGTATACACATACCCACAACGATAAATAGGTATGATGTCCTTGTGATATTGAGTTACCTATTTATACGGAGTAGAATAGACTGGTGAAGTTGTGGTTGTCACGCTACACTCTGAAATAGGCAACTCTCATCATCATATCTTAGTGCGTAGTCAACTCAAATCAGTGTCTCTCTTTGGTATCATATCCGAGGGTTAGAATTTTTTTGTCAAATCCTCATTGTCGAGCCCAAATAACATTCAACATGTCATACTTGCCTAGCTGGCTGGCTTTTCTAGTTAGCTGACTGAATAAGAGTGAGAAGGTCCAGGGAATACTTATAGGTACACTACTAATAATATCAGCAGCTCTTAAATAGTGTATAGTTTATTGTTTGCCTTGAATTCAGTTAGCCAGTTAGTGAGTCTAGAATTATAGAATAACTTCCCAAGTGGATATGCGATGAATAGGGTGCTAATGGGTGGGATTTGTGTTCACACTCACTCACCAGTTCAGTTCAGTTCAGTTGACTGAGTGACTTGACTTGACTTTGACTTCACCACTCACTCCACTTACTACGACTACTCTCTCCAGCCAGCCAGACTGGAAACTACTGCCCTGCCTGGCCTGCCATTCCAGACTCCAGTTCAGTTCAGTTCAGTTGACTAAACTGTAAAGGAAAGGAAATTAAAGGATGATGAGAGAAGGGAGACCTTCTTCCGAGTTTTGTTCCTTTCAATGTGAGAATGGCTAATACTAAATAATACCCACTGCACTGCTAGCCAAGCCAAGCCCAGCCAGGCCAGTTATAATTTCATCATCCTCAATCCCTATATACCATAATATATCTTCCCTTTCAAATATCCTTCAGTCAAGTCCAGTTCAGTTCACTTTATCCTTAAATACTACTTTCATTCCTGTCCTGTTCCTGAATATTTACTACATCATAAGCTTAAGCTTTCCCAACCCATGTTTTATATAGTTAGACTATATTATATAAAGGAAACATACAATATAAAGCTACTTAATACTACTTTCTATATACCAAATGTGTAGAGAACTATGAATCATGTTGTAGTATCAATAAGTAGCGAACAATAATCCGTAACCTGGCTGTAGGAACAATATGATTAGCTAACTATCCAATTTTGCCATCATTATAACTAGCGGAACTGTTGTACAATATAACAACTATGTAATATGGGAAGACAAAGCAATAAAGCTGAAAGAACTGAAAACATTCCTTCATATCTTTCTACATGGATAAACACTTTTATAGAGAAATTCCTTGTTCTGCTATATATATAAAGGATAATACTTTAGTAGGATTCAGACGAAAAGAGTACTAGATGCACTGCTCACCATTACGTAAGCACAAATGTATCCAAACAAACCTCACGAGGAAAATATGTATTTTTACATAACATTATTAGATTGTAAGGAAACCGCAGGGAGTACACAACAGTTTATTTATTCACATAGAGTTATATGACTCCACAGTTGTGAGCCTACAAGTAGTAGTTAGTGTATTTATGCACTACGGTAGCCTTGTGGAGTTGGATGATGCGGATGCGGTGAAAAATAAGTCTCATGTGTCCACAGATGATCATCGAATTATGCTAATTCGGTTAACATTCAATTACTCCTGGCTAAAGTGAGCTTTGAAAGAGGAGAAAAGTTCCTCGTAACAATAAGGCCCTTTTTCAATATATTTCCTCTCATCTTCATTTGAATGTCTATACTTACTGCTCTCTGAGTATGCACATAGTTGCTATCATCACATTATTGTGCTCTAATGTATAAACACTGGATTAAATATAACTGCATAGTATGTAAAACGAATTTACAAATAGAAGTGAAGGATACATGTGGAAATAAACAAATAGAAACATGAAACCGTTTTGTATCTGTACTGTAGGGATAGAGAGTGAGTGAGTATTAATTTTTAAGGGTAAAAGGTATCAGTAGAAGAGAGCAACATTTATTTAGTAGGTGCGTAATAGACATTAGCAGTTCATAGATAAAAGGAAAAGTATAGCAGAGGATACAGTTGGTGGAATGGACGTTTCCTGGAATAATAAAGAATATAATCGGGAGTAGTCGAGTGAGTAATAGGGTTAGATATAAGTTGTTATAAGTAAAAGAAGGGAAGCACTGCACTGACTTGACTACTTACTATTCCGTTCTCTCTCCGTTTATCCATCGCTCACTGGCTAAAGCTCTGCTCCCACTTCTGCCCGAGTGTGGTTGTAAAGAGGGCCTAATTGCGCTTAACAGGGAGTAATTTGTCATAAATAATGGGATTCATTTAAGAAGAGAATAGTAGTCCTAACCTAAGTAGTACTACAAGAGCAATGAAAGTACTACTCGACTATGGAATGGAACTCAAGCCAACAACATACCTCGACAATATATATGTACTACATACAAATCTACAACAGCAGTTATCAGGACCAGGGACATTCACCACAAAAACATCCCAAAACAGCAACAAACAACAACAAAATGAACATTTTGCATTTAAAAATTTGAAATTATTATAGTCACCGGAGTAATTAAACGCACTTTTGCAATTTTAAAGAAATAGACTCGTTGTATCGTTTTATTTTTGTGTCTAATAACCAAAACGTAACTTTTTTTGCTGCTGTTGCTGGGAAGTGAGTGTTTATGGGGCGAATGCTGTTAAGACCACTTTAATTATGCTCTAAAACACAGTAGCCAAAGCAAAGGAAAGGAAGTCAAGTCAGAAGAGCCAAAGAATCCACTGAAGTGAAATGGCTAAGAAAAGCAAGCGTGTTAGAAACTAGGAGGAAGCCAAAGCTAAGGAAAGCCAGTGAGACTGAAGAATGTTTTAGTTTGAACTGAAGCTGAGAAGTGCGAGAAGAGGAAGGGAAAGTAAGAGTAAGGGAAAAGTTGCATTCTCCAGTTATTTTCAACTTCGTTAACACTTCATGGGACGATAGGAGAACTCAGTATTTCACTCGCTCACTTACTTCTCAATGCTAACTGCCGTAGTATTTCCATTTTTCTTGCGAGACATCTATACTTGTTTCCTTAGCTAATGTTAGGAACTTTGTACAAACCTACTTAATTCTTTCCGTTATTTATTGCCAAGAACTGCGGCTCTCAACCTTCCAACCTCTTTCCACACCTTCTTAAACCGAGAACAACGGCTATAAAACACTTTATGCACTTTCTCTGCCAATATTTTCTCTTTGCAACCTTTTATAAGTAAGTACGCTCCTCCGATATACTAGTAAGTAATAGTGGACTACGTACTTTACTTACATACAGTTAGGATATTGATATTCTAACTTTCTAGATTATTAGATCTTTGCAGCCATGCACCGGTAGGTACTTGCTTCCAAGTAAGATATATACAATGGAATCAACTTGGAATCATATTACATGATTTTTCACCAACTTATTTACACATTAGCAAACTTTCTTAACGATACTGGGGTAATGAACACTTTTGGTTGGGGTTCTAGTCTACTTTCTTTTTAGCGTTCACACCAAAAACAATAAGACCGGTGTTCAGGATTTATATCAATAGTTTATTTGACGTTCATCTGAAATGCTCTTTTATTTAGTTACTAAATCTCCTACTGTTAATGAACAAATGTTTTATTTTTTCACAAGTGCTAAATTACAAAAAAAATCTACATACGGGGGAATTAACTACTAAGTAATAGAATAAAATAATTTCAAACTGTTTCGTAAAATAATTAGAATAGTTAGGATTCCTTATAATCAACATTTATTTAAATGTTGCTTGTATTCAATTTAATTATGTTTAGTTAAGATTGGAAACATTGACATAATTAGTTGTAACAGCATAAATAGATAAGAATATCTTCCAGGATGTGATTTGGTTTTGGTTTGCAGTGTTTGGATCATTTAGCAAAGTTTTTGGCAGTAGAGTCGGAATAGGAGGGAGAATAAAGAAGGGGAAAGATAGATACAGAAGAATAGAGAGACGTAGACAAGGAACATTTGTAGAAATGAAGTTTTCAATGATCATCAAAAGTTGTATTAGATGGAGGATGTCAATCTGGCTAATGATCGGACTGTATGTGGTGTTATGTGGTGTAATGGTGGAGTGGAGTGGCCCAGCTTACTTTGGATAGCATGTCGTGGAGAACTCCTCATCGCAACTAAACTGATGTGATGTGAGAAGATTCTTCTCTTTCTCTACTCTTCAAAAACTACATCGACTTTTAGAGATATAGCAATTCGTATTATTGGCCCATACTACGTACATGCACAGCACTAATAATCTATTAGATGAAGCACCCTTAACATAACACACAGACATCCTATGCATTCTGAAGCATTATTAGTTCAGTTAGCTTATTATTAGGAGTATCAAGAAATTTGTAATATTGGGATGTGTATATACATATGTACATAGTAGCTGGCAAAAATTTATAACGCTCTATATAGAGCAAGTGTATTCAGTACAGTAGCAAAGTATGTGTTAGGGTTGGAGATAGAGAGATAGAGAAAGTGGAAGACAGACAGTTGAGAAAAGTCTACAATGCATTCTCAATGTTGGTTATGGATGTGCTTATGTGTGTTCCATTGCAATCGGCCTTTTCTTCGTGGAAGGAAGCAAATGACGCGTGATTGTGGCTTCTGTGGTGTGGCATATGGTGCAAATGAGAGTTGGACTTTTTGCTCCTATCTTTCTCTCTATCACCGAAACGGACTAGACTGCGCTACTACTTATTAGAGGTTACCATCTTTCCGAAAACCTTTACTAATAGTATTTTGAAGCAGAACCGCGACGATAAATGAAAACAACATTTTCATAGCTTAGGTGAAGGATAAAATCTTAAACTACATCTAGTATGTAAATAATTATATTAAATATAATTGTAACTAACAAACTCAAAAGTATTAAATTTTTTAAACGAACAAAATAATCCTAATTACTAATTTTGGCTCCAATGCAAGTTACGGGTCAGGATTGCCTTCCTCTACTAGTTATGTACTGGAGCAGCCCTCTACTACAGCATAAATGTACAGCCATGCGATGCCACTCACTCTCTTTGGTGTGAGTTCGTTTGGCTAGTTTAAGTTGGATGGTTTGTTGCCTTCGCACGCTTTGGCATGACTTTACTTGACTTCACTAGTAGGGTTCGTTTGGCCGACATGACTTGTTTTCCCTTAATGATTCCACACTTGACGTAAATACTGAAACACTACACTTATATATACAACACTACACTGACTGCACGCATTATAGACGGATAATCGATTTTTGTTTTTGGTGCCCGAGCGGGCACCCAGGTACCCTGGCCGTATCTCACCCGCGATAAGGTAGGTGCCCAAATACCTAAATTTTCCCGCATTTTTGAGCACCATTAAGGAAAAAATGTCCAAAAACCGCCAATATTTCCTAAAATTTTGAACCAAATGTCAAATTTTGATGCCCGGGCACCTGCGGTGCCCTACGCGGGTGAGACTCGCGTTGATCTACATAAATCGGTTGACCGATTACAGACAGCTCAATGCATTACTGTTACTCTAAAAGCGTTAGCTGGATGGTTCACTACAATAGTTAAAGGACTGGTTTAAGTTTGAAATGTACATGGAACTTGGAATTGAATATTAGTATGTGTATCAATACCCATGTACTATTTAGTATGTCCATATGGACGGTGCAAGTCATAACGGTCATCATGATGAGTAAACTTCCTTTGTATCTATCTCCTGTTGAAAACCTTGCGTTAGCGATTTCTCATACTTTCTCTCACTCTGCCCATCTATTGTGGTTTGGTTTGGTTGGCTTAAGCCATTGCATTGCCACTTTCTTGTCACTTTCATTGAGATCTACCCGCAAATCTTTATTCTCCTGGGATTCGCACTCCGTCCGTCTGCCCGATTCCGTCTCGGGTCTCGACCCCTTGAAATCTTTACCCCCTAGACGTCTTAACCCCTTGAGTCTTTTTTCAACTTTTTCCTACTGCGTAACATTTTTGTTCGTTTCAAAATAATAGACCTATTCACGGTTACCAGTTTGGAGGATTTTTGAGTCTCTAATACATTGGAAAAAGTAGTGATTTTGGAGAAAATTCTCAACAGTGGCCAAATTAAGGCTCTTTTCCACAAGGTATTAGCAAAGGAAATGTAGCGAATTTATCTACCTATCGAATGAGCGCTTACAGAACTTTGTAGGACACTTAATAACTGAGTTAGAACAAAAATTCTGACAAAAATGCTCACTTTTAGAAGTAATTACTTCTAAATTAGGTATTTTTGTCAGCTTTTTTTCATACTTCACAAGTAGCCAAAAATTGCTGTTTTAGAATCAACATAATAAGAAAGATTTAATACTTACTGTAGTTGCCACGCAAAAAAGAATTAAAAACACGCATGTACTTATTTATTCATTCATACATTTAGCTCACAATCAGCATTGGATGCATACACTGCTACCTTATGGAAAAAAGAAACAGAAATAAATCATTGGCTATATTATCAAACTTTTAAGCTTCAATAATATAATGTGGATTTAATGACATTACATTATGGTTGTGAAATAAGGAGATACATTGCTCATCAGCTAAATTCTATTTTGGATTAATATGTTGATACCCACAATCAATGTCGATATGAAACTTTGATTCTACAGTAGATGCCCATAAAAAGTTTAATCAGAAATTCGGTGAGAAATATCTATTGTGCAGAATAATTTATTAGTTATTGCAAGTAAAGACTTTCTATATGTACACTAAGCTTTCTAATTGAAAGATAATAATTAGGATAGTCCTTTGTAAGTGCACACCTGTCGACTCCAGTTTCAAAAGAGTATTTAATCGTAAGTACGTACATAAAAGCTACTTATGAGATATCATCCATTTATAGTTTGTTTGGTAAGTTAAGTATTACTTATCAATGTAAAATCAAAGTTGTTGAGCTACAACTACAAGTTGTCCTACAAAGATAATAGTTGTTTCTGTAAAAGATCAAACACCATTAACCAGTATGACGCCCTTTGAAAAGGGAACTATTCCAATAAGCATTAGTATGTATTATGCGAAGAACACAAAAGGATGTAAGGGAATCGGATCCAATTCAACTACAGCCAAATGCAATGATGATAATGTATACTGAACATATAATTCATACAGTAGGCAGACAGATATATAATAGATACCTTTACACAATCTGTGGGTTGCCTAGTGTTGTCTTTGATTATACAATGGAACTGATGACAGTACAATATGGACTGTCGAATGAATGAATGGGATGTTCTTTTCCTAGTAAGTTAATGAATAGAGAAACTTTACTAATGACGCCATGGAGCATGTGTTGAATTCTGTTAAATTGAAACTTGGAATACCCAGCCTGTGACTTGCAACTTATTGCAATATATTATCGGCATCTCTATCTTTCTAGCTAACTATCGTAATTTATGATATCTGCCAGTTTATTGAGAGGGAACCTCTCTATGGGAAGACTAGACTCTGTCTGTCCGTCCTGCACACTGAGGTTCCGAAATAGACGGTTTTTTAATAATAGCATATTACAACTGAGGTTCCGAAATAGACGGTTTTTAGTTTTCGGGTTAGCATTGCTCCCTATCAAGTTTGACATGTAGAACTCGAATTTATATACAAAAAAATTCCCGGGTCACTCATTCTACCCGAGTTTTACAAAAACATCCGCTTTTCGGGTTAACATTGATTCCTACCAAGTTTGACATGTAGAAATCGAATTTATATACAAAAAAATTCCCGGGTCACTCATTCTACCCGAGTTTTACAAAAACATCCGCTTTTCGGGTTAA
>JAQFYC010000743.1:0-47208 GCA_034694165.1 Tomocerus mixtus
TGTAAAGTAAGTTTGAATTAGCAAAAGGTTGTTAATCTTGAGGTGACATGACATTCGGGATGTAGTTCCCTATCAGCCTTTATATTTATTAGCATTGTTGGACAGGATAAGGATCCTTGCACCTTAGCTGTCAAATAATGGACTCTGGGATGTGTTCCCAATTAGTGAAAGATCTTCAATTCACATCAAATAACATCAGTCAGCCTTAATCATGATCAATTTCGTTTTTGTTTCTGCAAAAGGAAAGAGAATCGTTTAATATACAACATGACTACTATACTCCTTAACTACCTAGTCGAATTCCACTGCAATATTACTTACTAGAGCCGTCAAGCATTATACGTATTATTCCCATTACTGAGAATTCATTATTATAGTTAGTGTTTAATGTAGTAGGCAGATTAGATAGTGAGAAGTTCAAGATACAAGTCTAAGAAAGAGAGTAAAGGAAATCGAATTCAAAATTCAAAGTCAAAGCTCCTATTAGTAAACAAAATGCTCAAGATTGTGTTATGTAGTTGAATTTTTGCATGTTGTTTGTGTTGTCCTTAGTAGATATAGAGATAGATAAGGCAGATAATAAGATTTACAATCTTACTTTAGATGAATATATTTTGGAAGAGATAATCAAGTTTGTATTGTTTGATTGAACAGGTTCCTCGACTGATTTGGTGCCTACACTGCTCACCATGTACGATTCGTTGATTGCTCAGTCCCTATCTGGCGATCATCTGGCATCTAATCATGTTCCTTCCGATCAAGTTCGATGGGCCTCTACAACAATGAGCAACAGCACTAGCACCACCAGGACAAATAATATGAGCTTGAATAGTACTACTACTAGCAATACACCAACACATAATCCAAGTCCCCTCTCTCTAGACACAACGAAGCGGATGAATAGTTCTGCAGATTATAATAGCACAAGCGAGTGGACGACTGCTAACGGAACTGATAAAAAGATGGAAACGAATTCCAATGCCAATAATAATAACAAGACAATATTCTCATCAAGAAATAGTGTCAATCAACAGCAACAGCTTCGATATGGAATCACGAATCGTTCCTTGTCTCGATGGTCTGCTGAGAAAGATAAAGACAACACAACCACTCGTAATAACTCATCAATTCTTCCAACATCAATAATTACAAACGGGAATCACAAGATCCCAAACGGATGCGCCACGGCTAAGGAACAGAGACCTTTGTCAGTCAACTCTGTTCTCTCCTCCACATCTTCCTCGTCTTGCTCTTCCGAGTCTTCCACGTCCCTCAGCAATGTTTTGGGCTTAGCGCCGCGTGCTTCCCCTGAAGAGGAGGACTGTGCAACCATCCCGGATGCTGACATCAGTGACGATGATGAGACCACGGCAATCAAGGCCAATTACCGGTTTGCCAAAACTGCTGACCAAATTAATGGGACTGATAGGTGCTTTAGCAACTCTGCTGCCAAAGGTATGTCACGCTAAAATCTCATTCCTTTGTTTAATAGCTTAAAAATGCATATCAAGCATAAACATACAATATGATTACATATACAGATACTTATGTGCATTATTAGTATTTTGATCCATAACTACAGATAACAGATTCGTATTCGTAATTAAAAAAGCTTGGGGACAATACCATAAGATTACGCATACATATTCTTTTTATAACAACGGAATGACACAACATATATGTTCGTCCATTGTTTATACTTCCATCAACTATTTTAACTTCTTTCTTATAACAGTAAACCTTGATCTAATCTGATCTGGTAATGATAATGAATGCGTTACCATACTACAATTGGTATCTACTTATGTAGTAATATATCCTATACTCTATTAGTACATTATTACAGTACTTAAAGGAAGGTTAAAGCTGCGGCTACGCATTTCATTCTTCATTAAGCATTCCAATGCAATTTAAGAAATTAATTCTTTTTTGGATGTCTTTGTGACTTATTCTTGTTCTGTTGTGATGTGACTTGACTGAAAGCTAAATTAAATACAACATAAAAATTTGTGTAGGTGTATCCCTAGAGGCAGGGTGGACAATAAAGATTAAAGCTTGTACAGATATGGACACTTTCCATAAGAAATGCTTCAGTTATATAATATTATGTATAGATACTACTATTAGATATCTGTTTGGCTTTTTCGATAGCAGCGACTTATAAATGTAAATCGTTAAATTAACAATGCGATTAATGTTTAAGCAGAGCTATAATACGTGGGCAATAAGGCACTAAAGGAACATTATTAGCCAGAGACATAAAATTCAACTATCATATCATCAAACATAGTTAGGGCAGTTTAACTGAGTAAGATTATGAGTATTATTAAAGTAATGTGTGCTTATTTGTGTAGAGAAATATGTACTTCATGGCTTAATTCATTGTCAGTCGGTCTTTCCTCTGCTTCATCAATGTCTTTGTTGTATGCAATGGCATGTCAGAATCATGGCATTGCCTTCCTATTGTGTGTACGTACTATTATACTTATTGGTTGCTTAGCTTAGCTCATGTATGGCTATGTTATGTTATATTATATTATGCAGAAGGAGAGTTACGTATGGAAATGAGTTTTACTACCTAATGCAATGTATGAATGTGTATATTATATACACTGAACTGATCTGATGAATGTATATGTATGTGTGTATGTGTATGTGACGCTTTTATGCTTGAGTAGCTATTTTCGGCTTTCAGATCCATTCTCATTGCATTGTTGAAGGTAAAGAGTGAGAGATTTAATGGAAGAGAAGAGAGTGAGTAGATAGGTTGGTACACAACACAACGCAGCACATAGTATTACCATTAAATCTGAGTGTGAGTGAGTGAGCTTGCTCTTGCTTGGCTATCTATGGCATACAAGTACACATATTATTATCATTTTGGTATTGTATACATTGTGGGATTTGTTAAGTGAGATACCTTCTACATTATGTTATTATTATGCAGTTGCATGCTTAACAAAGGAGCCAACACATTTTTTTGCTCTTTGCTTCATTGTTCAGTTTGTGTACATTGGTCTTCTTAGAATGTGTGTAAATGTCAGGGGAGGAAGATATCTGCTCAGGTGGATAATATTATAATCTCATTCTCAACTTAATGCTATTTATATCTAGGTATTAGGTAACTTTTATTTGCATTATTACAGTGGTATTTTCCATCATAGAAAATTAATTACACTATTACAGATGAGATATTTAAATACACGTTTAGTTAGTGTTACTACAAAGTTTTATCTTGAACATATGGATTTTTTCAGTTAGGTAATGAAAAATTAGTAGCAAAATATTTAGTAAATTACTGAAATTTGAATTGGAAGAGAGCTAGAGCAACTAAATCTGATTAAAATGGTAAAACAGATAAATAATTAGGTGCTTATTATTTACAAGCGGTTATAAAACACATAGCACAACAATGTTATTTGCCATGTAAATTGCTATTGCTATAAGTTTTAGTAAACTGTATTTGATGTGAGCTTTTAAGAAATAATAGTTTGTGTAGCTGGAGCTTATTTAATATGTAGCATCTACTTGCTTACCTCTTTCATTCGCTAGTCACGAAACGAATTTTTACATAAATAGCTTGCTATAAATATAAAATTGAACAAAAATAATACGCTTTCCACTGCTAGCAGTACGTTAATTAATTCTTACTGCCGTTTCTGACCTTCAGCTTATGTATTTTTATATTTTGGTCCGTAACATTAACGTGTGCATGATATTTAGACCTTCGTACCTTTAGTATACTACTTAGACGCAAAGCGCGTTTTCATTTTTTTATTATATAATCCTGAAGTAATAACTCGTAATTTAGTTCAGTCCAGATCGAGAGATATATTCCATGCTATGGTTTGCAGCAGTCTAACCAGGATAATCGTCTGCAGTGTTTGTTTTTTAGGTTTCAACGTTAACGCACTGCGGTAATATAGTAACACACTGGTCATGCATAGGTACCTTATCGTTACTTCTACAATTTGTAATTCGTTTTATTACAGGATGCACGTTTACTTTCTTTTTTAGCAAATATGCAAGCAAGCCAGCATGTCAATACTTGTAGATAGCCTTACATTGAATTTGTTTTCTGTTACATAAATCATATCGTGTGCTAAAATCAAAGTGTTGGGATTTCAATTTCGACTTACGGCATGAGGATGAGGATGATCGTAAAATTGATGATAATTTATTCTGTAATCAGATTCCTATTAAATTGAAGTGATACATATAGTACTTATACTAGTTTGCACTTCTTCAATGAAAGACATAATTGGAAATGGACGTAGTTGTATACAGACTAAATATGTGATGTTAAATGGTAGTAAATTAGGCTTTCCCTAAAGTTTATGGAGGTAACAATTCATTTCTAATAATCAATTATCTTCATCTCAGTCTCATCCTATTTTTCCTTCTTCGAAAAGTACTTAAAATAATCATACAAAAATACATTTTATTTTAAGTCACCATTATTGTAGGTACGTTAGTGAATAAATATTACCTATGCAAATGGGAGAAAGTTTTATTTCTACATAGAAAGACTAACTCATATACAAAACCGTAGATATATTAAACATTTACATTAAAGAAATGTTGCAAACTTGTGGCATAGATGACAAAGTGAATGTAAAGAGCAATTGCACTTTCTTTTGAATTACAAATGTCAATTTATATACACTATTGTAATGAGATCAATGTTTCCTCAGCTAGACGAATTATATTCGTACACAGGAGACAGGGACTTTAGGAATTATTTTATAACAATATTATTTAGTACTTATGCTTCATTATACAGATTTAATTGATCCATCCGATATGACTTTGTAGGGATTGGTACTGTATAAACATCAGAAAGAATTAAAAGTCTAAAATGATATAAAAGTAGCCTCAAGACAAAGCTTGAAAGGCCAATCCAGAATCCAGTTGAACTTAAAAGTGAATTCCATTCGAATGTGGGAAATGTTGAAACTATTAATCTATGTAATCACTCTTTACATGACTTATTCATTGAGCCTGAAAGGAATTTAATTTCGATTGTGGTTGTGGCTTGGCTCGTCAGTAATTTTTTAGCATGCGGTCGAATGAAAGTGACATAAAATAGTAATTAAAGTGTTAATGTGGGTTACGATGGTTAATTAACTTTACAAATGAGATGAATTTGCCTCTCATATCGTTTTACAGACGGTTCCTCTCTATTCATTCATTTACTATCGTATCATATACTGATACTACTGTACTAATATATAATGAGCTCCCCGATAGTATAAATGTAGACTTCGCTTACGTAGTATGTGTGATGATCATATTTTATATCTTTATCAAATTAACTATATCCCATTAATTCATATCACGTCTGCCATATAAGTACCACTGCACTTGATTTTAAAATTCATGCAATGCAGTAGTCTGTCCTGTCCTGGCCCTGTCTGGAAGAATGAGTAGGCCAAATTGTATATATTAGCTAATTTGGTTCAACAGGGAATATTTCGACGCTATCAGTTCCTAGTAGTCTAGTTACTGGATTGGATGGCTTAAGTCAGAATACGGCTTATACACTTTTTCCCCAATGTTCTCTCACTCCAGGCGCTTTATTCCCATGCATGCAATAATAAGTATGTAAACTTTAACTGGAGGCTCATAATACTATATGAACCAACATTATACAATATTAAATATATTTATCCAGTTTAAATGCATCCTTCCTACTTACGTAGTAGTATAGTACATTTATAAATACTACGTACAAATAGCAACTCCAAACTATTATCTAAGAAATAGTACACATGGATAGTTAGTAAAGTTGCAAAGAGTTGCTGTCCTGGTCCTGGCCTGGCTTCCCGATGTTGCATTCTGGAAAATGGAGTTTCGGGGAAGAAGTGAACTTAATCGGTTTTACTGCGCCCCATATCCTATTTGTAATATTAATCTGGGGTAATAAATGGTCCGTGGAACCCATATGGCTCATAGTCATATTCATACTCATAGTAAACTACTGGGCATTCTGTTGTGCTGTAATAGTTACATTTCATTTCATAATACACTACAAACTTCTATTGTACCATTTAGTTCATAAGGCTCCTCCGCTGTAGTTTTCCTTTCAGTTTACTGTACTTTCCATCTCTACAAAGTACAAGGGCGTTGTTAAGTTACATTACATTAAAACATTGATACCTTGAATGGTACCTCACTTTAAGTAAGTACTAATACCATAACACCAAGTGGGGTACCTTATGTAATATGTATTTATCCCTAGCTGTATAGTTTTAGACAGTTATCTTACTGAATAAGTTAGAATGTAGGTAGTACGTACTACATCCTATTATAAAGTTTGCGTTGTGTATCTACCTATCTACTGTAAACTAACTAATCAGCTTTTTAATTTAATGCATTTACTTTGCCTCAGTCGTATTCACACTAACGCTTTTATTCCAGTCGACTTCCTTTCTCATTTCTCCTATGTGGTAATACCTGCTTATAAATGTTACATGAATGCATTAATATACTTTTATCCAAGCTATATACATTTTCACCCTTTATCGTATGTAGTTACTTATATATTTCCTAAATATAAAGTAAGTAAGTAAGAGAGAAGCAGAAACAGACTACCGCATTCATAACTATAACCATCCCCAGAACATAACAGACCGCCACCTTAATCGAAGAAGTTAGTGCTAAGTGCTAGGAAGATAAACACTCGCTTTTCCACAGCCAGACTCTTCTTTACTTTCTTTCACGGTTTAAAAGTCCGTTCTTTTGGCCCGGCTACCTTTCCTCCGCACTTTAACTTTTAGATGATTGTGATATTGTGAAGTGGAGTGAACTGAACTTGTTCCTATTACTTAGAAACAGGGAACATTAACTGTGAAACAAATGCTTCTTCATCTTCTTCACGGAATCTATGTACATCAAGTCAAGTAAAGTCTAGGAAAGGGGAGAATATCAGTGCCAAGCCTGTAGGTAACGTAGTATTTCAAAATAGGTAACGCACAATACTTAATTGTATAGACATACTACATAGGTAATATATATTTACTAGGATTTAGTTGTATACATACACAGGACAGCGGCATCTTAGGAGAAAGATCTGTTTCAAAGGATAAAATAAAAAGTTACATCCGCACCCCTGGGTAGGCTTACTTTGTTTTAGTTACTTACTTAAGTTAGTAGGTAGGTATATAATGTGCAGAGGATACTTTACATTGCATTAGCGTACCCGTTTACTTCTTCTTACCCCTTTTGGTCTAACTTCACTGCACAGACTACAGACTTCCGTCAAGATTTAGTTTCATTTATAATATACCTATGTAGTAAGTAGACAAAGCCTAGACTGATCTCGACTCAACTCAAGGGAATTCCAATTTTGTCGTTTCTTCCTCCGTTTCTCTTGTCTTATCGTGGTGAAGGGTAGATTCAGCTCAACTTCAATATCTGTACATACATATGACATAGAAGTGATGGAAGCATGCACAGACAAACTTTAATATACTATTTACCTACCCCAAGACAAGACTAAGCTAAGGTTACTTGCACGAATCTTCTTACACCAATTCCATTTTGCTTCTCAACAGTACTACTACATATTTACTTTACTAAAGTTAGCTACCCTAGTAGTCATCCCTGTTTACTTTGATTTCAAGCCGATGCCAGATTATGCCATTACATCACTTCACATCACATACCAGCGTTCAAATAATGAGAATGTGAGATGAGATGAGATCGGAAAAGCTTTCGGTACATTGACTTTTCTTTGGCTTTGTTTTAATCCGCCAATATTGTGTCTCCTCTTTCGACTACGTATACGTCCTAAGCATTATTTGAAGAGTGACAGATATCTATGCCCACAAATTATACGTAGGTATTAGTTAGCAATGCGGATATATCGTGTTGGTCTACAGTTTACATATAATTCGGTACTACTATGATAATACAAGTAAATTTATACGATATAAGAAGAGAGGAACCTTAAGTAGTGATATAAGTACATAATACATGCGTGCAACTCCAGGGATTCCTGTCACACGGTTGATTCACACCGTGATTTAGCTGAACAAAGGTTAACTATTGAAGTAAACATGTATAAAGTATAAAGTTGGTATAAACATAATGTGATATTATGTAATGCTGGTCTGATACTTAATAAAATTAAATGCAGTAGGTATTAGGACACTTGTTATGGAATATGGTATAGTGAATTGAGTGGAATGGTGTAGCTGTAGCTGTAGATAACTAATTTAAGCAGGTACATTAAATGTGAGATGTTTACTGACAATGAGTCGGATGTCAGATCCGGATGTCTTCTGTCAAGAGCGGACATACCTACACTTGTACTTTGTACCATGGTTTGCTAAGTAAGTAGTGTGGAACATAATAAAGTAGTACATAACATCAGTAACTAATATAACTAGGTAGTAGGTATCTACTCAAGTTGACTTGACTCCCTGTTTCGGTATTTCATCCTTGTAAACTTGTATCTAAACCTAACCCTTTATAAAATGAATATAGTGGTTGTGTTTGCTGTTTTGTATTAAAGCGTGTATCTGGCTGGATGGATTGCATGGGAAGTATTACATAGAATATATAGTAAAGTGAGGAAAGGAAGGATAAATGCCTATCTGATTGTATGAATGTTTGATGAGAACGGTTGTAACGTTAGGGTGGATGTGGATGTGAAGTGGAAGTGAAGGAATATAAAATGCAAAGACAGAAGAGTGAGAGAGAGACGAGGAAGGCAGACAGACAGATGAAGAGACGAGCACATCAGAACAAGCACTCACTTTTATGTACAATTTCAGTACTGTATTATCTGCATCAGCAAATTCTACTTTGCTTATTATTTCTGGGCAAATACTATACTCCTTGGTTGATAACTAAATAGGTAGCCGACACAAAGTAGAGTACAGTTCACTCGGGTTGGGCGAACAGAAGTCAAGTCAGTCTTTCATATTATCAGCCATGTCTATGTATGTATGTCTGTCAGAAAAATTACTTCAGTTTTTATCTACTTATCTAACCTATAGAGATACATTTACAGATATGCTAATATTAGACCAGAACCAGACCAGACCAGACCACCCCACTGTATTTACTGATGAAAAAATTTCCAGTTACCTACTAAGTATGTTGAGATAACGGTACCACTGTACTGACTTGTATGTATAGTGTATAAGCATGCATATACGTAAAACTCACTAGATTTTTAGTTGCATCGTTCATAATTGCTTTGTGACATCAGATAACAAAGAAGGAAATTTGCATTACGGTTCTGTTCGTATTTACATGGATAGGCTTTTTCTATTTAAAGTGCATTTGCATTGCATGAATTGCTAATTTTGTTCTATATTTCATTTATCTCAAGTTTTCCGGTATCATAAAAGTTTTTCCAACTAAAGATAACTTTTTATTACAGAGGAAATTATCCCATTGTGCAGTTACCAAAAAGGAATTTAGATTCGACAATAGATTATCTATGCATGCAATGCACACTATAATTATCAGGGAATCGATAAACGGATACAGTGTCTTTTTCATTTGATTTTAAGACTTGGTTCGAATTGACTTTCTCGGGAATACTGAAAGAGTTGAGCTCTGCAGGGAATTGAATTGGTTATTAAATTGAATGTTATTCATTCGGTTTTTGTAGTAAATGAATATTTGCGCATAAGAATTGGCAGTGAAAAAGTTTCTCCATGCGATGCACTAAAACTCAAGTTAGACTTGTGTATTTTTCTCCGTTTTCTCACGCATTGAAGGGGAAAACTTGTTCTTTCTTGGTAATTTAAGACTCACAGGACCGACAGCACTGACTAGATCCATTACTTTCCCTCCTGTCAAATCAGACATTTCTTCCTAACTTTTTCTTGTAAATACTAATACCTTGCATTTGCTGCATTCTGCATTCCTTTCCCCGGTTTAACATCATAGCAATACCTTAAGTAAGAAATATTATGAAAATGACGGGGCTGGGAATACTACAAATAACTAACCAAACTTGTACACGCATTCAGTCATACTTATGCACTCATTTTACTTCACAAAATAATATTCTGCTATTTACTCCGTCCGTCTGAGTTTCTCTATTGATCTACTTCATTTTACACACTTTCAATCACGCACAAAATACAGGGTGTTGCAGTTTAAACTGCCACTAAGTCTTTTCTTAGGAAAATCAACTCACGTATATAGTTACGGAGCAAATACTAAGTAAGTAAATAGATTGGAAATTAACCATAGGTACATACATCATTTTATATCATAGAGCTATAACAGTGTTGCAAAACGAGGAAGAGATGTTAAACTTTTTGACTAAAAATACTGAAAATAGGTTTAAACATTGTATTAAAGAGTTATTAAGGTAAATCATTGCTAAAAATTGACAAGTTTCTTTGTAACAGTATAATATTTACATTATTTCTTTTAACATTCGCATCCGGTAAAAATATTTGTTGCTTCAGTAATTTACAAATATCTGGGATATATTGATTGCTGCATTGACTGTATGATGAATAGTCGCCAAATAAACAGGACACACTGTAGATTTCTGTCAGGTATGCTTATGCACACGAATGAACTAAAGTTTAGAGAATTTTTCCATTGCTCCCCCTCCTTCCATAGTTTAGCTACAATTTCGTGCTTTTCCTCCTTCAAAAGCAAAGTCTGGAGGAGATGTATATAGAAGTGAGGAATTTAGTGCCAGTAATTCTCCTTTAAGCCTAGCCGAGCCAACTGAGTCAAGTTTAACTTCTGCTTGCTGCACTGCAGTGTAGTGTATACAATACAAAATAAGTTAATGTGACCCGACAGAAATAAGTTGGGTTTGGCTGGATTTCGATATCTTGCGACAGTACTGAACTAACTCAATGCACACAAAATCCTTTGCAGACTTCCTGCTGAATAACACTTCTTGTGCGTTACTCCACATCATACAAATAAAAGTAGGAATCTATTGGTATAAACCTGAATTACTCACTTCAGCTATGTATGTGTATTTTGTGTATGCGTATGTGGAGAATTTTCCTCCTGTTTGTAATGTAATGTATCAGTAGTTCTGTAGAAAGCATACAAAATAAAGAAAAGCAAAGGAAACCATGGTGGCTTGGCTTTGGCGTTGGCATGTTGAGAGATTAAAGGGGGAAACAAGGAAAACATCAAACACAACACAAACAAATTGCTTTGGCAAACTATTGTGTTTATAATCGTAACATTCCAGCTATTCCTATCAAGGAATAGGGCAAAATACAAATAAAACAGAAAAATTCAATACTGGAGAGCTGTTATGCATATTTTACGGTACTAGCTATTTCCTTGCATACCAGTTACATTTTATACATGCTAAGTAGGTAGATTTTTTAGTAAATATAGAGCCATGGTTGTGTTCCTTTGGCATTTCGAGTAGTGAAACGGAAAAGAGAGCAGAAATTGAAATCAAGGCTCACACGGCATAGCATTAGGATGTAAATATAGGTGGGCACAATTTATTTATGCTAGATTATCTAGAATTTGGGAACACTTTTAGGTACGTACGGTATGTGACGTGACTGCACTACGACTAGCTGTATTTACACATACTTTTACTCAAGTTGACAAGATTTAGGTACTGTCATGCAACAATATTCTGCACATGCTTTCTATACGAAATAGGTTCCATATAACATTACCTACTAACAGAAGGTAAATATTACCTTTCCATTACAATAGAAGTACCTATTAGAATTGCCTTGCCAATTTAATCTATATGAAAATATCATATTGAACTCAATACTTAAGTTTTAGTTAAAATTGTTTAATTTGTTGATTTGGCTCGATTGGATCTTTTGTAAGTATACTTTTGGATGTGTTTGAATTTTAGGCTTCTAGGTATGCTCTGTTCTCAATTCTTCTTGACTTGAGAGTTTACGTGCTCAATTCATTTAATATTTGAGTTGCAATTACTATAAGGAGGAATTCACCTTTAGTATTGTAGTATGTAATCATTGACATACCTTCACCATTTACCTCTCTGTTTCTGCTTGCAATGTAATTGAAGTATGTAGTTCACTTTTGGTAAGAATAAGTGTGTTTCGTGAGCCAGGCCAAAACAGAACAGAAAATAAAGAGCGTAACTGTAAGCAAAGCCATAGTCACATAGTATTAGCTTGGGCTGGTCATGCTTTATTATGAAATATGATGCTTACTAATGAAAGTTGGAGTATTTGCTCATTTCATTCCTTCCTTATTTGACATGCATATCTAATACACATACTACACATACTTTACTAACGTTAGCTAGGTTATTAACTATTTACATTACATATTGTAGTACATATACATAAGTATTACTTACATATATTCAACATACAGATTATAATGTGTCCTAATGTAAACTAAAGCACATGTTCTACTATTTGAGTTTATTGCCTTTTATGCTATCGTTCTGTTGCGTTATTTCTCCCAATTCAACCTCAAATCTGTAGCTCATGTCTATGATCTGTCTAGAGTTCAAGCAAACAAGTTGGCAAAAATAAAAGAAAGGCAATCGAAATTCAAATGACATATTATCTGCTATGTCTGCAAAAGTTGCAATCTTTAAAGTGAGAAATATATACTAAACTCCACACAGAAATATGGCAAATTATTCTATATATTACTATTAGGAATAAATGTAGGTGAGTTCAGCTCTGGTTGTTGCATTGCATATAGTAAGTATATAGGTACAAGTGTAAGTGTAAAGAAGTTCGTTTGGCATAGAGCACAAAATAATACGAATCGGAGGACTAGATAATTAGATTTTAGATTGCTGGCTTATCTCTACCAAACGAGAACACATATATTATTTCTTTTGCAATGTTTTCATTGAATACTAAATGTGTGTATTCAGGTATCTTAGCATCTTTCTGATTTAGCGTCTTCCGTGAGCTTGGCACATTTATTTTTCATTCATTCTTATACAGTACAGTTGAAAGTATAAAAGAAATGAGAATATAATTCTATTTCCACTTTGTTTTACTATATTTTACAAATTCATTACTCTACGTTTAAAACCTGCTTTAAGGGCTGCATATACTTTATTTCGTTGTTATTGTAGTTTCATTACTATTTAATGCATTAGCCTTAGAATACAATTAGATCGGTTACTGCAAGAAAACTATTTTATTAATCTGTATGAAAAATTATCTGTTTGTTCAAATATGAGCATTGACACAAATGGCTTTTTTGGTATAACTTAAAGTCAACTTCCCTCTCGGGCAAGTTTCACTTGTACTGTAAATGCTATTTGATTTGCTTTGCTTTTCTTCTCTGTGAGCAAAGCCAATTTCCTTTTCGTTTACTTGCGTTGCTCTGTTTTCATTAAATTGGTTCACACATGCCACAGCAGCAATATCGTATCGGTTGCTTTGTCTTATCAGTACATACATTTATTTTGCGTTTCTACAACTTGCTATTGCTATTTCTCTAATCGTAAGTAAAGTAAGTTTGATTTTTGAAAGAGGCAATACAGTCTTGTCTCTCCTGACTTATTGGGCTGAACTCATATGTACTACTTTGTGCGTTATGTCGATCTAAATGACGAGTGTGGGTGAGTTTGTTCATGAGTCTCACTTCGTTTCGCATGACATAGCATGTTAAACGTAAATAAGGAACTGAAATGCTACAAACAATAATGGCAGATACAAAGACACTCCAAATTCAGAACCAAATGTCAATGCTGAATGGAGATTTACTTTATACCCCATATACACAATTTATATACGAATCTGCGTAAGCATGTAATAGTACAACGAAACTTAAGCTTCGTTGTATACACATTGGTTTATACGTACCATATTAAATACTCATATGCTGTATGTACATAAGTATTGTATGCGTAATGGATTTATTTCTACATAGCTATTGTGTGTATATGCTTGATTGGACATTGTGATTCTGATTTGTGTTTGTAGGGATCGGGATAAGCAGTCCTAATGTTCAATTCTATATTATTTGATTTTATGTATTTCAGAATGCGGGGAAAATGCGAGTCGAGGTAGTCGTATTTCATATCCAATTCCGACTCAAGGGAAACCACGGTTTTGCGATCCAAATCTGAGCTACATGGATCGTGTTGTGATGGAAATCGTTGAAACAGAACGAATATATGTGACCGATCTCCGGGAAATCATTTCGGTAAGTGAACCCTTCACCATAATATTATCTTACTAATCTTTATATTCCTGTCAATATTTATATCAATACATCACCAACTTCATTCTATATTACCTCGTCGATGTTACACTTACTACTTAGTGGCCTTTGCTCATTATTGCCAAGATATTCATAAACATATTTCAAAATGTAAATAAGATATTTCAGTATCATATTTCTGCCAATATATTTTAAGATGACGAATTTATATGTCGATTTATGCAGATAAAAAGGGAAATGATTATATTTTATACGCAATTTGACAGATCTTATTAACAACCATCCGTTGCGTTGTACAAGATACCACCCCAATTGAGTAATGATTTATAATATGACTTCCTATAATATTGATGAACTGTTATAATTAGCAGGAAACTAGGGAATGCATGAAGTATATTGTAAAGCATCTATTACCTATGCTATTGTGTTATATGTACATATAGGATGGGTTATACAATTAATTTTAGTCCATGTCAGTTCAGTAATAGCAATACAGTAATAGTTCGTTCCTGCTTCCTGAATAATTTGATGACTGTGGAGATGGAGGAGGATGCCGAACCTTCCGTTCCTTTCCCTAGTTGTTAGATCTGATAAAAACAACAAACACTTTGAGAGCTCATCAGGAGTCTTTCCCTCACCTTAGTAATAGTATATAGAGCTGAAACAACTACGGCATACCAGAGAGAAGGAAACATTCATGTGAAGTCTGATCCTGTTCTCAAGATTGAATCGGAATCGAAATAGAAACAGACAGATGGGGAAGAAAATGAATTTTAATCTACCACCCGGTAGTTTCTCTTCACTCTCCCATGCAATTGCACGGTGACTGTGCCAATTCTATCAGAAAATCCCTCAATTCACTCAACTGCAGAGAATTCGATCTGAAACAAAGTTTTTCTTACACTCCCACCCGACACCCCATCATCTACATATAAAACACTACTTATGCATGTTTCTTCTCTTTCCTCCATTCTCCTCATCTTATCTGCATCGAGCACAACTACATCTCTTCAGAACCTTTGAATATTTACTATGCATTTTGTTTAGTCAGTCATGAAGACGAACACGGACTACGTTCTACATACTAATAATATACTAATTCCTATATACATTCATGTTTCCTATAAGACTCACATCACATCCATCTATCTCCAAACTCTAGGCCTTTATTGCGTTGCGGTGTCTCTATTTTCACGCTATTTGTTCTGTTCACCATTTAAATGTTCAACATATAATGTACTATTTATTATTTACCTACCTTACCCTTCAATTCTTCTGTAAGTACAGTACAAGTATGTACCTTTAACTTACCTTCTTTACTTACCTACTTACCTAGACATCTTGGAGCTACTAGTGAATTGTTTCATCCCTATACAGAAATATATTTTATGTATACACTATTACTAATCGTAAACACATAAAACCCCATTGAATTCGACGTAGTAAGCATAGTACATACTACAGGACAATATTTTAGACTCTTTTAGAGTCTAGTTGTCTATTTATGGCTAGCTTTCTGTTTCTATGTAGATAATAATGTTTGCTGAAAGGCAGTATTTTATCTTTAGTGCGTACTTATTCCTTTTTACCCAAAAATTTATGTAGATAATATGTAAAATGGGTGCTCATAGCATAACTCACATAAGATGTAGATACAACTACGTTTCCTACGTTGTTTACGCTTACCTAATAATATATTGGTATTAGTTATTTACTAGGTGTGATTATTACCTAAAGACAAGGATGTTAAGTACCTCCTTGTCCTATACATAGTACCTACAGATATACGAACTAAATATGCAGTTTATAGAAATATACTCTGAGTTAGTCACTTATTCTTTACACAGATGCAACTAATGCAGTGGATGTGTATAAAAATTGCATGAAGCTCTAAAATAAAATGAAATAGCATGTAAGAGTCAAAGGGTTAGATTTTTTAGAGAGCTGAGAGAATTGCTTTACGCATTCTTTCAATGGAAATGTAATATAACTGGTAGTTTGGTGATGGGATGTCTACGCAGTGATGTTGAATGTTTGCTTACGACTTGACTTGACTGGTTAGGCTTCACTTGGCTGGTCGTTTTCTGTTTTCCGAGTGAATAGTCCAGGCAGTCCAAAACTAAGCCTAAGTTTAAGCTAAGGCTTACTTCAACATTATTATGTACACATACTACATAACATGCGTGCATATCCATATAGTAAAAGTTTAAGACAGATCTATTCTGTATTACTATAAAGATGAGAAACTGTGCCGTACTGCTCTGTAGCTGATACCTTATACATATGTAGCATACTAATATAATATACAGAACGGGGAACCACTCTTTAGTTGAGTGTACTGTACTATATATCGCAGTACATCAGTGATGACAAACGAATGCTTTTTCCCACTCCCATAAAAGTGAGAAAAAGCTGAAATAACATTCATAATTTCTCCTATATTTGGTCATGATATTTACTCAGTTTGAGTAGCTGAACTGAGTTGAGCAGGCGAGGCATTTCCTCGCTCTTGTTTTCCTCTGCAGCAAATGCAATGTAATATCGTATCTTAGCGGCACATGGACGTGGACACGATTTCATGGACATACATACGTATTTCATTACTACTACACTATATTGTACTATGTACACAAAATACAAAGTACCTAACTCAGTCACTCAGAAACTCCCTTCCTTGCACCGTACTCAACTTTTACATAACTTTTACTCGAGACAAGAGTTTTTTGACTAAGGGGATGTACTGTAAGTGACTGGGATGTGATATTGATGTGTGTGAAGTATGTACTATGAGTAGTATATGGGATTCATGATGGAAAATATCTTCCAGCGGTCTATCAATAATGAACAGAACACTGAACATCATTTCGATAGGAAACTCATTGTTTTCTTAGTAATGTTCTGCTCAATGGAGAAATTACACTTTAACAATAGCACAATGCAATATCATCACAGATCAATGAATTTCGTTATTGTTAGTATGCTATGTGTGCTTACAAGCTATTTTCATTATTTCACTCTTCTAATCCTATCAATATACCTGATAAATATGTTTCTGTTACTTACTACATGAAATAAAATACATGTATACATACATAATTGTTACGCATTATCAAAGAATATCCAGATAGAAAGGCTGAAGGCATGCTAGACATAATTATTATTATATTATACAAAGTAAGTATGTTAGTTAGATAGTTTAGTAAGTTGGTTATTGCTGGGAAAGTGTTTTGATGTGAAGTGAAAAGCCTCAGGTCTTGCTCTCATCTCAAGTCTTGGCATTAGAACGTCAGATTGCTGGCTGATAATGTTGTTTTGTTTCGTGATGCGCTGGTATTAGTTTTGTTTAGGCTATCAATATCGTTGCTACATTTGCATAATATGCGGGTCGCATTAAACCTCACGTAGAATGTAAGTATGTTATTGTGTTCTTTATCTTTATTGCAATGCAATGCATTTACAATTACAATTATCTGTGATATATGTACATGCTACACATACATACATACTTAAGCTGTAGGTACAATAAGCTGCGTTAGCGTTAGTTAACAAGCAAAAGGTGCCATACCTACTTTAGCTGTTGCATATAGAATGTAAGTAAGTACACATTGGCACTAGAGAAGTGGAGTGGAGTGAAGTGCGTAAATTTTTTGTTTGTAATGCATCAGCATAATTTTAACTTGATGTATTCATGAGAGTGGAGAAGATGAGGTCAAAATCACATTGAGATGCAGAGTGCAGGGCCTGTGGCGTTAGTAGTATGTAATGATTGTAAATTGTCCAATATGAATGAGTTGAAGTTAGTTACCTTTGCAATACAATACAGTTGAACATTGAACAGAATAGATCCATTACACAAATCACCGAGCCAAGTCAAGCTACACATAGAAAATACGCATGCTGCTTAAGTGGTCTTTATAATTTCTATACTACAATAGGTAACTAATTCACATACTGCTCTGTTCTAGCGTAGCAATATTATGTAGTTAAGGAAATTAGTACAAAAAAGAACAAGAACTCTTTTACAGATCTGGGCCCAGGCAAAATACAGATAGAAGATGCACTTGCAGGCTTTGTGGTTTGGTTTTGAATGTGAATATACTTTCCTTTAGGTTTTGGCCTGCTTGGCTGGGTCCATGAATATTTAATTG
Source organism: Tomocerus mixtus (assembly GCA_034694165.1). Lineage (NCBI taxonomy): Eukaryota > Metazoa > Arthropoda > Collembola > Entomobryomorpha > Tomoceridae > Tomocerus > Tomocerus mixtus. The sequence continues at coordinate 18,294 of JAQFYC010000743.1, forward strand.
ATGCGCTGTCCTGGCCTGGTCTGGTCTGGCCTGGGCTGCATATTTTGTGCGATGATTGAGCATTCGGTATGGTTTGTAAAGCAAGGTGCATTGTTATTGTATTCCTATCACCTCCTTGACCTCCTGCCTGGGAACACAACGTATTACTGTACCGCATCATCCTTTCAGCTTTCACGCACGAAACAGATAACCCGTCCTTTCGCTGTTTCTCTGCTGCTGACATTAACTTTATTGTTCCTCCTCATGTGATGTGATATGAAGTGATGAGATGAAGAATATATCTATTCGGTACTTTTATGTTCTATTATAAAGTAGGTAGGTACATTTGTGTGTTTATGTGCCAATGTGATGCATAAATACTACCTTTCTTTTCTTAGCTCACTTTTACATACATTACATACCCATTTTTCATAAAGTACAGATAGTAAATTCTTTATTTATGAACCGACTGCATTTTTATACTTATCGTTATCGTTGCATGCTGCATTACATTGCAATTTCTCATTTGATATTGCGGTTTCAACTTACAAATTGTGATATATTTGATGGTGGTGGTCTGTTCTGAGTCTGGTTTGCGGGCAGGCAGAGTAAGTATAGCAATCGCAAGTCGCAAGGCAAGTGTGTAATTATTATTAAACGATGATTTTTATATTTAAGACGTCTGAAATGCAAGCCTTTGCTTTATTCGTGTCGAGGAAATCCAAATGCCTAGATTCTTTTTGATGGATGTTATGCATTCCTCATAATTTAAACGTTGGCTTGGTTTTCATCGATGTTGCACACTGCAGACTGCACCCACCGCTACAAATAGTTATGAGCATGAGATTCGTAGTTTATTTTACACAGGAATTTTTTACGGCTTTTGCTTCGCTCTATCTATCTATTGCATATTATAACTTACTAGGTTTTTCTACAGATTGTTAAGAGTCTTAAGTCAAAGTGATTCCTTTGGCTCACTCATACATGAGAATGCAATAAATCTTCATGGTATGGTAAATAAATTTAAAAGAGTTTTCTTATAGTGTAATATTTATGTGCTATGCTATGAAGCTACTACCTACTACCTACCAAACAGATAGAATGGAATGAATCCCAATTCTTGGCCTGGATAAAACTATTTACAATTACATACACGCAGAGATATGATAAATTATAAATGTAATAGTAATGATGAAGATGACTAAGCTTGTAGCATAGATAGATTATTATGATTCTGCGGTTGTGGCTTGAGTTGAGATGTGTGTAAAGATGTCGATGTGCATTCTATAGAGCTGAAGAAGCTTAAACTATGTATTCGTTTGCTCTTCGTAAATAAAACACATATCATCAAATGACATGCAAGACACAGCACCTTTGTCTAAGTGTGGAACTATGTAATAGTAGAGATAATGCTGAGCTGTGTCATTCAAGCATACAAAACTCGAACACTAAGTATAGCTTTTAGCTCTTGCTATGTATTATTTTATCTTTAAGGAGCGATTAAAAAACTAAATAGGCTAGTGTTACAATATTTGGTCAAGGATGAGACAAGATTAGAGACGAGCAAGAAGTAGGAGCAAAGCTGAGCAAATGAATGCAATACATACTACAAGCAAACAAATCTTATTAGACATGGTAATGGTAATGGTGTGGTGCCTTAAAAGAATTACATTACTGACAGATTGTATTGTACTGTGTTTAAGTTTCAATTTAGTACATACTTTAGAATTAGATGGATGCATTCATATTCTATGTAACAAAGTGTAAATATGTGGTATTTTGGGAGCGGCCAGGCCACAGAGAATGCAGATACTCAATTTAGAACTTGTACTAAAAGTCTACTGTACTGTATTTATAATAAGATAAGAGATAACATAAGTAATTGAGTTTAAGTGAATTGAGTAAGTATGTATGAACACACATAAAGTAAATACTTCGAGGTATTATTATGTTAAAGAGTGAAACAGAATAAATTGCCTGCACATGTACACGTTGTCTTAAGCATTCAAGCAATTTGCACGTTCCTGGATGTTGTATTGTAGCAGATGAATGCGAATAAATTTAAAACAACAAGACATGATGTCAGTTGCCTTGCTCTTGGTGCTGAAGGACCAAAATGTAAATAATATGAGTGATTTGCTCTTTAAATAAATTGTGTACACAAACTAGCAAAAGTTGCCACATAACTTACACTACTTACGTAGGAACACCATTTTTCATTCGTTAGCTCATTACATACTTGGTAATCTTGGCTGTATTGTAACATCATTTGTGTCAATACTTACTTATGTAGTACTCATAAATATCTTCTTATTTAGTGCTAATGATTTTTACACTGAATTACAGCATATGCATCTATGTAAGTAATAGGAGAAAATTATCACTAAGTATTATATCTGTATATCTCATATTTTGCAATAAAGATAGGACAGCCAATATAAGTCAAGAGGGCATGTATGTTGTTCTATTTGCAAGTAAAGTATACTAGGTATATGTATATAGAAAGATGTTTTGTTTTGTGATTATTATGTTGGCGAGTTTTTGCCAAGTTGAGAAAATTCTTGGCTTACATTTCAATCCTTTCGTTATTACTTATAGTTTATGTATTGGGTTACTATTACTACTGTTATAGTTTCCTCAAAGGCATAGATGCGTTACAAACTTCACATAATTGTATATTATATACATAAAGTGTGTTCGCCTATATAATCTGCTTACTTTTGGGGTAACTGCATTTATAAGGATGTGTTTAATGTATGTAACTATGCTCACGTGTCAAAAGAACAAATAAATACATACGTCTCAAATGTTCACGTACTTCTTTACTTAAATAAGTATTGGTTTTGTGTGTGAAACATAATAGATATTGATATGTGCGCACGTTGTTGCGGATTTGAAATGTAGACTTTGGGTTTGTATGTGCAAATAATAATTCTTAGTACATACGAATTTCTTTCCCATGTACCAGTCTTGATGATATGATGACGGAACCAATTGTTTGGAAAACTAAACTCTTATTAGATGATATATGATATTAGCAAAGAAAAAATTATGGATTACATGATATTTGTTAGTAGGTTGGTTTGTTTCTTCCAAACCATTCTTTAACCATTGCATTAAGAGCCCCTTAGCCTACTCCCTATAATTTTAAAGTGGTTCGGCTATTATCTGACAAACGTAGTAAAAGCCCAAAACCAAACCCACAGCCCAAGGTTTATCTTTAAACTGGATTGGTACGGAATGGAATGGAATCAGGAAAGGATTCGTATCGTAACACATATTTATCTTCATTGAAAAATTACATATCCTTATCTTTACCTGTACCTACTTAGATTATCACATTATTAGTTCTAGTGTTTGTTCCACAAAGTCATGTTGTAGGTATTTAGCAAGATAAAATTTGCCATTAAATGTATGCATGCTTATTGTTTGGCCGACACAAAGTCAAAATGTCAACGTACACAAGGTAGATGCAGGGACACAATATTAATCATTTGTTGGCTTTATTTTCTGTCTTCTGTTTTGACAAATATTTTTGTGCTGCGATGCATTTGTTATCGTAATCTGAGACATTGAAAAATATTAATGTATTTACTGGTCTCATTAGAAATGCTAAATTACTGCTTTCTTCGAATACAAATATTAGTTGTCTACATTGGTGGAGATTCATATCTTCACATTTTTGCATACCACTAACATACTCTACGAATATTTTTTGAAATTGATATTTCAGGTATAAGTATACAAATATGGGATTCATACTTATCTGTAATATAGAACGTAAAATAATTTTTGCTGCATATGCAAAAAAATAAGATTGCGTTTAACAGGATCATACATAATTCTTGGGATTCTTCGACCAGTCTTTTTACGATTACTTTGACAAAGATAATAAAACAGCAGAATCTTAGTCGCCTCATTCTTGAATTCCTTGTGTAGTTGTCCGGTATGTGACACCGGTACGTGTGGCCCTGATTCCCTGACTGACACGATTCAAGGAACAGATGGAGGAGTGTGTTTGAAAGTCTAAAAAACTTGTTAAGCCTATATCTAATATTGAATAACCCTCCGGAATAAGTAAATATATAGCATTTAGAATTTGAATGGGAACTTTATTGTATTGTAGGATAACTAAGCACATTATTCTCTACTTAAAAGTAAAAGTTTACATCTTCCCTTCAGAAAATGTTAACACATTTTCAACTCTGACTTTTCTTATTGTGACAGAAGTCAGCTTGATTTTGCTTAAGCCCTTTTCAGCTTTAAGCATGGAATCGCATCCCATCACAAGCTCACAAGACAAGGAAAATCTTCAAGTAAGATTGTCGAATCTTTGAAACTAGAAACACTTACCATTTAGTAAGGCTATTACGTAGAATCGTGTGGTATCTGACTTACTTGTATTTGTATTTCGGTTGTAGTTGTAGCTAAATAGGTCTCCCTCCCTTATTTTCCTAAACTTAAGACTAATACAGATTTGTACGTAATTCTCCTACTTCTGTCCTGCACTTATCTACTTACTACTTTGACTACCCTTGTTTTTGTTATCTTGAATCTTGACTTTGAAGGAAAGTTATGTTGTGGTTTCAAGTGACGATTCTCAAAATCTACTCTTCACTTGGCTCATAATCTCACTTTGTCATTTGGAGGCAGATTAACGTTTAGAGTTTAACCTCTATAACTCCCCTAAGTTCCATTTTGCTATACTCTTTAATTTTAAATACTCTGTTAACCATGTTTAGCTATTTTATTACTTAAACAGATGAGAATGACAAAGTAAGCCTTTCCTACGAATGCATTACATATTATATGTTGTCTCCACAAAATTAAGCCATCTTTTATTTTTATGGCGTTCTCTTTTCTATATGTGAGAAGCGGCTAAAATTGATTTTGATGACATATTGAGATGAGCTACTCCCTTTAGTATAATGTAGATCATTGCCACACTTTAACAATTCCTAGTCACATTCACATGCACACAGATTCATTTGGAGGAAATTAAATTACTTAAGTAGTGCAAGACTGACTGTATCTGTATGCTGAATGTATGCTCTAATGCGTAGAAGAGATTAGGGATTGATAAAAGAAAAAAAATCATGTCTGCAATAAAAATGGTGGAATTTAAAGTTGAAATGAGTTAAGTGTAAGCGAATTTAGCTATTTTACCATGTATGTAAGTGGTAAATGGTTAATGCCTACTTAATGTATCATAATTTGCGAAAGCCAAGGCAAACCAAACCAAGCTCCTTTTCTATTAGTTTGAGAACATAATAATATTTGGGCATCTTAAGTTGCAATTCATTTTTATTGCATGCAAATTAAATACGCATTATATTCCACTACATTGAAGCAAGGCAAACAGGCAAGTGGTTTAAGTTTAATTGCCCATCTTCCTGATTTTGAGAACAACTTGCACTTTATTTTGCTCCGTTAACACACTTGTTCTTTACAATAACTACAACTACTTCAAGATAATCATCTCCCATTTAGTTTATGAATTCATTATCAACTACACTAAGTCATAAATGTTGAAATTTGTATTCCAGTTAAGGGATAACTTTACTAATTATGCCTAAATTATGATAATGCAATTATGGTTAATCTTACAAAGTTATCCAATTTGCATAAACGATAAAAGCTACCTTTTACTCTTTAACAGTTAAATTGTAATATAAAGAATTTATTCGTTTTCACTTGATTTTGTTCCAAGATGAGCTTGAGAAGCGTGTACTGTAACACTTTACACAAAGGGAGAATTCATACTGCTGTTTACAATGTATTTGGATCAAAGTTGAAGTTGAATGTGGTTTTTAATCGGATTTAAGTCAGTTATGCTATAGGTATCATTATTATAAAGTAAAACGGATTACATATAATATGATGATGCTCTTGTTCTGTTTACTTTGACATGTTGCTAGTGAAGTGATACTAAGAAAGAGGAACAACGTTATTTTGTCAGTTTAAGTTGGCCTGGCCAAGCCACAATAACATTATTGCCGCAAGCAGATATTCCTAATGTAATGCATAAAGGAATGATAAGATAACTTAGCCACTATTGTGTAAGTAAGCATAAGTATGTAAGCTGATCTTGCATTATGATCATTCGGTGGTTTCGTTGTTGTCTGTCTGATACTGTACTATGTATGGCCACCGGGGTTGATAAAAGGAGTGGCACAATACAATTGACTTGACCAGAAAGTTCATTCCGTTTGACTTGTTCCATATGTGTGAAATTTGACTAGGGGATACCGAACATGAAAATGATGTATTGCTTCGCTTATTTTAAGTGAATGTGCTACATATTACATTCTGTCATGTAAAGTATGTGAATGTGTATTTACTATTTACATATTCATAGTTCCTACGTGTGTGTATTGTGTATGTAGTTTAGTGAATGCATTTTATGAAATGTGGATGTGGGTAGTTCCAGTAAATTACTTTAAGTAAAGCATATAGAAGAAAATTGAGTTGTGAGACAAGCGTTTTTGTTTTCCTAAGCTCTTTTACTCTTGCAATATGGCAAAATGCAGCAAACATCTAACCTTTGACCTCCATATGGCTCATTTGAGGAACTAAGTGGATATTTTCCTACGTTCGTGTTCTGCGCTGTATTTGTATTGTTTTGTATAAATCCGGAATAATACCCACTAATATTAGTATTATGGTTTTACTACGGTATACTATGTAAAGATATAATATTTTATAGTCTGGTTCTTGTTCTGCCGGAATTCATGACTTGGTGTTGTTATGTTTTGTTTGTGTCCCATTCCCATACTTAAGTTTGACTTGGCCCAGCGTGATGCTCTCGTAAATAGCGGTTAGTCCACCACAGAACACCAAACCCAAACCACTCATCATTTAACTACAGTACACTCCAGTCCAGTCCACAGCTAAGTAACAACAAGTCTATACAATTCCGGCTGGCAATCTAAACAAGACGTTTTTCTTCCTAAAGACACTAAAATGAATCCAGTTCAGTATCTATGCATTGTATAGCACTATAGTGTAGAAGCCATCTATTTAACTGTGATACTGGTGTGATATGAAATAATACAGTACAGGGGACTATAATTCAATTTAATGCATATTTTGTTGACTCGATCGCGAATTGTATGTTGTATGTAATGGGTAGGTACATATATATATCAATGTCGGGAGCTATATATCAAAAAGTTGCGACAGATAATTTTTCATATATTTCTTCAACAACCTGTTAATGCCTTAATCAAAACGTATAATGGATATTCAATGGATCGAGGACAGCAGTCTTTCATAAAATGGAATTATTATACGAAGACGAACCTTACTTTGAATGAATGATATCTCATAAAGTAATAATTTAAGTAAGCAACTGTATTTAATACAGTATATGTATTATAGTATGTAAATAAATGCTACTAATGTAACTTACAGCATAGTACATAGATTTACTCAGTAAATCTAGGCAAGTAAAAGCATTTTTCGACATTAGCTTGAGGAGGGAAACTTTTGTATGTATTACATACACGTGTTTGTAGTTTGTGAATTATGAGGAGTGAAAAGAAAATATCACAGTCATTTTGATTTGAAATGGACAAGCAAAAATTCATATAGGAACTTTGTTCTCTTATCATCTTGTGTTTTACGACTTAAGTCAAGCCAAAGCAGACCAAGCCAAGCCAGAGCCCAGCTAATACGAAGTATGCAGTAAGCTGCCTGAGCGAAGTTTTGATATGCATTCCTAAGGCGAAAGGGGGATGGCACCAATTTCATGGCACATGGCATGACTTTGCTACAAGAGTGAGTGAGTGAGCTGATCTTGACTTTGCATGATACGTATTTAATCTAATGTAATGTAATAATGACAGAATGATGTATCAAATTCAAGCTGAGCTCTTAAATTCTTAGTGCCATAGATAATCGTAAGTGGACTGCTCTTGCTCTGCTCTTCTTGCTGGACTCAAACTCTAACTCAATTCATTGTAGCCAAGTCTGGCTACAATGTATGTGAATGTGCCCCTCAATCTCTTATAATCTATTGCACTAAACATAAATTGCAACAATAAAATAATATATCTCTGTATATGTATGATGATATTAAGTAGTAAATGTTTCTTAACTAAATCTATTCATGCTTCAAGCACGAAAATCTCTCTGGGTCTGGATGGCTTGGACTTTAATGTGAGGAGAAACTGCGGTGGGTAGACAAGATACAAGAGAACGCAGCACATTTAAGTTAAACTGTTTTCAGAATAAAGATTAGCTTGCCTACTACAAGGATTTATCCAAATTACCTCTTGACTCTTAATGTATATTTTGTGTGCTCAGATAATACTAAAAAATGATAGTGTACTACTAAGTATGTAAGGAATATTAAGATAAATAGTAATAACATTGACATAGTAATGTGTATATAAGTAGTATTTTTAGCTATGTATAGTATCATTAACCTCGTCATGCCATTAATAGATTGATCCATCTAATCTGCTTGTTCACAGAAGTTCATTTCTTGAAACATGTTATTAATAATAGGTAATTGGTCGATGTGGATGTAAATGGCAATCCTTTGGTAATATTACATCAGCGTTTACATGGAATGTTTGGGAGGCCTTGCTTACCATTATGAAATGTATTCCTTAACTCCCTTCCAGCAAAAAATACCGATACATAATTTGTGCTCTTGACATTACTACTTTTACCTCACCTCTTTCGTATGAACTTGGCTAATGTGCAAGTATTCTCAGAAAAGTTAAACCAGAATTTTAAAGTATACTATCTTTAAGGTCTACACTTACTAAATATTATGTATAGTAATTCTAGACCAGTTTGCATAGGTACCTTTAAGTAATTCAAATTATAAAAGCTTTTTACAATATCATCATAAGTGCTTAATGCTTATTGACGTAGGAAGTAGGTATACAACAAGTTTAGATTAATTATAAAATAGTTGCTAACGATCTAAATAGGTTTAATGTTAAAACGTAACCTAGATTATTTATTCTCCAGATCGTTAGTTCATGATAAAAGTAACTGTTCTAATTCGTTCTCTATGATGGTTTGATGGTAAATAAAAAGTAATACGCTTTGCCCTATACAATTTACACAGTCGACGACTCTACAAAGGAACCAAGGCAAATGAGCTTTAATTTAAATAGCCTTTTAGTTTGAACTTAGGATTAATAACAGAAAACATCCTGCCTAGATCTTGCTTACCACGTAAGTGTTTTGTATAATTAAGTATTAACATGTAATGCTAAAAGGAATGTGAAAAGGTTACATATATGATTGTTCCTGTATAGATATTATCGGTATTTACTGTTAGTGGTTTGGTATAATTATTATTATTAAAAGAGTGAGATGGGGTCGACAGACGAGTAACACGTAACGATAATTTGTTTTTTATTGATGTTTTATGTATTTTTAAGGAGATCCTCTAATTGTGCCCTCATTTATAACACTTTTATTAATAAAGGGTTATACAATGTGAGTTTGATCCACAGGACAGGCGGATGTTAGTTTTGGCTTAACTCTCATGGTGTGCTTACACACTATAACATAAATCTTTAACTTTTACAGCACCACACCACACACAGCCAAGTCAGGCCAGGATTATCATCAAAGCATCTATAATAACATACATAGAGAATAATATTATAGACATTGCCTGTAATTAGCCTCTGTGACTTGTGTATGTGTGTGATAATGGTAATGATAATTCTATGCCAAGATGTGCAAGTTAAGTGAAAGGCAAATTCAGCTACCACGATAATTCGGAGATAAGTACTAATTTTAATTATAGCCCATCAAATATTATAGTTTCATAGAGTAGGTATCTTTCTAACTAACAAACTAACGTTAAAGCTAATTGTAATGTAATCCTAAGAGGCGGACAGTTAGCATTAGTGCATTCAGTTTCTGAAGACTAACTGAACGGTGAATGCCAAGCCATGCAAGCAAAGAAACTACGTCTACGTCTACGTATAAAATAATCTCTCTAGAAATGGCGTGCCATATTAATATGCCATATCCTATCATGTCAGGGAATTTCTTTTCAGATTTCTACTGCATATACCTATTGTACATATATTAGTACATATTTACAAGAGAAGGTTCATTATATTATTAGCGTGACATAGTTTGTGAAACTATTATAATAACTGGACAGGCCAGGCCAGGACATGACTACAGTTTAACTATTACTATGCTATACTGGACACTTGCACAATGATAATCACGAACCTTCACAGTCATTTCACATCAGAGTTAAATCCGTTGTCCGATTGGACAGTTAAGGTCGAGGAGACTTCAACCTCATCATCATAGTAGTTACTTGATTTTTATGGGCAATTGAGTTGAAGTCGGTTGACTTTAATGTTAAGATGGTATGTATGATGGTCAAGTCTGCTCAGCCTCAGTCCTCACAGCTCAGACAGAAGAAATCTAATTTCTTCTCCATGTCTGTGTTTGTAAAGTATAAGTAAAAGGGAAAGAGCTATAATATGTATTATTAGTTATTATTTTTATCTGAGACAGAGAAACGCTCCTCATCGTCAGTTTCTCTTCACGTAACTTGGAAATGCAGTCTTGTCTTTCATTTTTGTCCTTAGGCTCCTACGTGCATCTATTTATGTATTTAATGCATAGTAAGTAGTTACCTACTTGTGGAAAGTGAACAATAACTCAAAAACGATTAGTAAGATGGACTGTCCAACGTACAAGTAATTTCTTTAAGAGTCTTGTGTACGAACATACTTGAAATAATGTAATAATATACAATAAGATGATGGATGCTACTTTATGCATGAGCTTAGAATTAATAATTGCAAAGCAAGACAAGGACAAAAGAAGAAGATCCAGGTTGCTGTTGCTGTTGAAGATTCAATTTCAAGTTTCAGGCGGGTCACATCATTGTATCTGTTGTCTTGCCTATTTTCTCTTTGGCTTGATTTTTGTACATTAGTTACTGACTAACTTACTAAATTAAATGGAGTGAAGTGAGGGGTTTGGATTTTAGATTATTAGTTGTCTTAGCTTGGTTCTGGGATGACCTGTCCATTTCTATATGAATATATACATATGAAATAAGAAAGTGAAGGTAATATGAAGATAAGTAGGTTCTATTCATACTTAATATGCATTATTGTCTGACTTTCTTTGAGTTAGTTCATTTCAATTGAATAGAATCTATAAGTAGTCTGTCACAAATACAAACAGAAAGCAAAAGCAAAAGCAAAGGTTCAAGTCAAGTGTCTTCTTCTCGTCAGATTTGAAATAGTGGAATTCAATAGAAAAAGTAGTTATTGAGTGGGTAATAAGAAGTGGTACTATCCCAAGAGACGTTTCGTTGACACAGATCTCTTCTTTGACTCTGACAAGACAAGGCAAGGTGTGCTCTTCTTAAATCTTAACCAAACCAAAACCAACTCTCATCTTCAGATTGGATTTTATGAGCTCCTCTTCACTTTATTCGACTTTGCTTTGACTTTAAACGACTCTTGGTCTCTAGGAAATGTGCCCAGCCCTGTTAAACTATTTTACTGCATGTAACTCAGGTACAGATATTTTTCTAGTTGTGTTGTTTCTAAAGATGTTCCCCATGTCAAAAAACTAATCTTAAGAATTGCTTTAGAATGTTGCTAAGTTGACATGACATGACAGGACAAGTCAGCCCTGCCGCTTCGTATTGCCAATTTATCATTTTTTCCATTCATTTGTGACTTGTGACTGGCCAGTTACAAGTTTGTCTTTTTATCTTGTTTCTTGTCTTGTCTTGTCACAAAGCCGCCTTCTGTGCTTTGTTCTGACTCTGGGACTCTTTATAGAACCTGAAGGCTTTACAAAAGCCTGATTGTTTTATTTTTACGTATTAATGTCCTACATGTCCTATATACCTAGTTTCGATTTCATTGCTTGCGCTAGGCAGACTTGGCTTTAACTGGCTCTTTATCATTTACTAGTGTTTCAATGGATCTAAACGACGACATAATTGTATTCATATGATGATAAATGTTCGTTAGAACAACTTGATTTGCAAATTGCGCTGTGTTAACCTGTGTCAGCCCATGTGTGAGGTTTACTTATCTAGAAAAGCATCTTTTCTAAAGACACCAACATGAATTTATAATCGCAGTTTACTGATGTTATTGCAAGTTAAATTCAATAGCTTTTTGTATTGAGTTACGTTTTAAGCACTGGGCAGGTATTTCTGCTTTAATATTCAATTCATTCGTTTAATTAGCATAGGTACATGTCTGTAAATCTCTAAACTTGGCATGACACCCATAATGCCCAGCCAAGTCACACGGCAATAAACTTAGAATGTTAATCTCCTTATACCCAATAACTCATTTCTAATTGTTGAGAAATTTGAAATTGATTTTGAAGTAGACACTTTTACACTTACACCCAATACGTGTTTTAACTACTGTTGAAAAAAAGTAGGCGAAACGAGGCAACAGTTCAGGCAAATAGATAAAGACGAACTCGTGCTATAAACTTCGTGTATCTGTATTTTTTCTCTCCCTATATATACATAGATTTAGAATTACAATAAATCACTAGTGCGTAAAGCTATGTATGAAATTGCAAAAGTTGTCTTTACAGGCTGAATGTTGATGTAGACAAAGATCTGTAGAAAGAATGAAGAAATTATTAATATAGTTATGCATTAATGTTTATTTTACAGTGAAATCATATTACTAATTCACATAATGGGACATGATGACTTGACTTAACAAGTTCTTACAACCACTTAGGATGAAATTACAGAGATTTTACGCAGCCATGTCCATCTATGACTGTCTTGACTCCTCTGGTTTCAGTCTGCGTCTTTGAAACATTAAAAATAGTAATAGGACAGAGTGAAGTGGAGACAGGGCACGATTAGTGGATATCCAAGTGAAATTAAAACAGGGAAGCCTGGGCTAGACCAGACCAGTCACTAAAATAAAATAAAATAAACGATAAATGCTCAGCAGACAAGACACTGATCTATGTTAGCTAATAGATGGGCAATTTCTTTATAGCTCCATTAGCCTTAAAACCATTAACACGAACGTATATCTTGTCAGCATAAAATCACATTATCAATTGTCTCTATAAACAATGCGATGCAATGTAAAGCAATGTCAAGGAGTAGGAGGTAGGTAGTAGGATACGACAGAACATTAAGACCCCACAATAAATAGTGCATTTTAGCCAGCCAGACGGGCAGACCGCAAAATTAGATTAGATTCATATCTAGAATCGTTAACAGAGTCTTTTGTCATTCTTTTTCTTAATAGCCAACTCAGACCATTAAACAGAGGAGAAATAAGATAACAACTATACTATGTATCATGTAACTAACGTGCCACCATACATAGTAACTCCATAAAGTTGGTTGCAACTTGCAACTTGCAATAATAAATCCTGAACACATCACATCACATCCTTATACTGTATTTATATTATATTAGTTTATAGTTTAGGCCAGGCTGCTGGTTGAATTAAGTGCAGTTGCAGCGCAACGAATAGATCGTAAAGTTTCTCTAGTACAGATATACGCACCGTATCTCGTACTCGTCTCTTATTTTATTAGTCTAATTTGCATTTAGAAAACAAGCGTCTTGAATAACTCATTGTCAGCTCTAATGCAGACGTTACATTATACCGTACCATAATAGCAGAGTGTTGTAGGTCCATTTAATGAATATGTACAGTATGCAAATACAATTAAAGCAACTGCTCCTTTAGTTACTTAAGTATGTTAAACTGGTCCTAAGCAGGATGTTATCGTAAAACATTTTAACTGACTGATGTGATGTGTTGTCGGCAAGTTGTCTCTTGTTTTGTGGCAAATATGAGCAAAATGATCGCTTGATAGAAGTTAATTGTCCTTATCTTTGTTCCTAAGTGCGTATAGTGCATGTCTTCTGAAGATTTTTGACATTTTACATTTTAATAGCCTTCTTCCGTTTTGGAAAGAAGTTAGTTTACTAGTTTATTGGTATAAGCAAACTAGTTTTTAACTCAATTAGATACAGAATCTACATAGTTCCTCATACTTACCTATGAATTTATTTAGCTTATACAATAAGTGCATACTTGTGTGTACTGTATTGAGATATTTTGATTTTAATTAATCACGCTTGTCATGTTAATGTTCATGATCTCCTGATATCCATTTCAAATGAAAAGTAAACAATAATTAATGTAACTGCTCAGTCAATTAGAATTCAGACTTTAGATAGACCTTCCGCAATACACATAACTCACGGCAGGTCAAACCAAGGGGACACAAAATAATAATGGATATTGTATTGCCAATAATTCGCGTGTTCAGGAAGGAAGGAAGGAAGTTAATGCATTTACTTATGGTATTTATCTGCATTTCTCCTGTGAAACTGCAACTATTATGCACTATCTGAGCATTATGTAATGATAATGAGCATGATCATCAACATAAAATAACGTACCTATGGTTAGTATTTTAATGTAAACATTCCACTTGTCATGTCTGTCAATTATCTAATGTTTTTGCAAGCCAAATCGAGTTAGTGTAGGTATTTATGAGTTCATGTGGCCAGTAATGTTAAAAAGAAGGAAAGTGGACGTGGAACATTGACTCTATGCAGAAGTAGAACCATCTATTACAGAAATAGTCATTTTCTATTAGATGACGGCTTTTTATTGGGATCTATATGTGAATGGCTATAAACGCTTAAAGTAAATCTACTGCTTTCTATTAACAGTTAAGTTGACTGACTTAGTGAACTGCACTGCATTGGATATTGGATTGAATGGAACAGTTTTTGCTTCCTTTACATTTATTATAGGCGTGTGTATGTAAGAATAGATATAAAATACAGATAATAAGACCGGAAAAATGAGGGAAGAAGAAGAAATGTCAGTCGGATAATTTTAGGGCTACTTACTTTCTGTCCCTAAAGCTACGTATCTGTATAGGTATCATTAGGGGAAGTTCGTAAAACGGAAATTGAACCTACACATACATATGGTACATATTTCTGAGGTTTAAGTATATGTATAAGTATTTCCAGGAACAAAGTTCGTATAGTACATAATAGAAAATAGAAAAGAAGCCCTCTTCTGCATATGTGTGATGCGATAGAATTTTGTGCGAAGTATCTATATCTTCGTCGTCCCTTTTCATTCATTCTTAACTACTGGTAAGTATTACTGCGTGAATAAGGATTTCTCAGTAGCTTCTAGATATATTCTAGTAATTCCGTCTGTATATTGTCTGTCCATACCTACATAAGTATTAAGCCGGGCCTGCAGACCAGACCTGGTTTAGCTTGGCACACGGCAGGCAATGCACTTGTCTGTTACGTTTCTTTCAACGATAATACTCCAGACAAAGAAATAGACATTGAAAATGAGAATATGATGTGACGAGGAAAATCTACTCAACTGCATTGCATTTGAGAAGAGAATCTACTTCTGAATGAGCAGGAATTGTACTACAAAAGGGGAGATTTCAGTCAGAATGGAGGATTTGAGCATTTTCTTCCAGTTTATAAGTTGTACGGTAGAAACTTCCTACTCGCCCGACCTACGTCGAGCGTTATTACTGTGTGTCTGTTATATTGAGGGAAAATAGGGGAAGATCACTTTCCACTGGAGTGATATGTTCTGAGATCAGTCTGTCAGCTTATGCTATTTTGTGTAAAAGAAAAAGAACTGCATTCGTTTACTATAGTAATAGTTAGTACCAATCAAGCAATCTACTCTAGAAACAGACTTTGTAGGGAATTTCTCTTTTACAATCCATACAAATGCCATACCTACAAATACGTTAGAACATTGAGTTTTTGATGTTGCCTTGCCTTGGCGGAACTGACTATTTAACTATATCTTCGTTAACTATTTAGGTGCATAGCTTCTGTTGTGCCTATATTATAGGAAAGGAGCTTATACGTAAAATAGGGAAGGGAATAAGTAGTAAAATCTTTCTTTTAGTGATAAAGCGACTGAGTGCCACCCACTCCACATTTCCCATTCAATTCCGTTTGCCCTCCCGTATTTACAACTTGAACATCCGCGAGGAGATGACAGAACTCGTGTTCTGCTCAAGATTTGATGCGGTCAAGGAAAAGCTAAGTAAAGTGAACCAATTTAATTCGGTATTCAACGATATGATATGACAAGACATGCAGAATAAATAGGATGCCCGAAAGTGTAAGTGTTAGTGTGGCAGCGTCTGCTTAGAAGTGTGAAATGACAATAATGTTCTACATAAATAATGTTAACAGGGCTCATCACGGATATAAACAATAATTTATTTGTAGAGAACAAGGAGGATGTTATGGATTTCACTAACTAAATAAATAATATTGTTCTGTTCTAAATAGTTGTAGTCTCATCTCATTTCGTCATTTACTTTTACTTATCTCTAGATCTACTATATTTATTACATGCATACTATTATCTGTAGTATGAAGGAACTAAGGAACTACGCTTACAGAATTATTGCATCCTTATCTGTATAAAATGTACTATTATGCTTCAAATAAGAGATAGTAAAATTAATATCTGTACAACTTTAGTGGTACGAATTCATGTGAGTGGTTGACAAGGGTAGAAATGGGAATAATGACAGTAAGTCGCATCCGTCCGTAGTTGGTTTGGTATTCAATATTCAATGATTCCGTTCCTCTGAAATAATATTGTGTATACTTATGGGGGAAGCCATATAAGTGTCATGTCGGCTTAAAATGATACGCTCGGTTAGTTAGCTTAGTTTACTTACTTAGCTTAGTTTAGGTTAGGAAAGCCGATGCAATGTCTAGTGCTCAACTGCTCACTGTCATTTAGTTAGTAAAATTGTATCTGTATGTACCATTGTACTGCAGCGTGGATGTCGTAAAGCAATACCGAATGGGACAATGATAATTTTGGGATGTACTTGGAGATAGTGAATACTGTATCAATATCAAGTGTACTGTACATAAGTGTAGCTGTGCTAGGTACAGCCATAAATGCTATTGCAATTGCAGGAATAGGGAAAAAGAATGGTAACTACATCCATATATCACTCTTGCACCATGAAATACATTTGGTACGGTCCTGTACCATCCCATTGAGATATTCGAAAGAGATAGTAAGTAACTTTGGTTGTTTGCGGTCCGATTCATCCAAAAAAGTAGTATTAGATTGTAAACACATATTATGGTCTAGATATAGCCGTAAAGTATATAGAGTGAGAGTGAAATGAAGTATGTATACTTTGTAGAGAGAGATAGTGATAGTGCCTAAGCTCGCCTCGGTCGTTCTTGTTATTTATGTACATTCTGTAATATGTAAGAAATACACAGTTGTAGATGAAAAGGGCCTTTGACAAGAGTGATTTCCTTGCGGCAGGTCATGACGACCCGCTGTGCTCAAGTCAGAAATAAGAATGGGCCATTGGACCGAAAAACAAATGACCAAATGCTCTTTGCTCTCCTGCATTGCATTCCCTTTCACTGTCTCTCACTACATTATATTATGTAGTGTGTAGCTTTATTTGTCTGCTATTATGTTATGCAGTATCTCTCTGCAATAAGTTACTGTATAGGAACAATGAGTCTGAATTCTTGACTTGAAATTGAAATGCAGTTTGACTTCTCTTAGCATTGTTTCACATGCTTAATATAGTGTCTTTCCTTGTCTGTCTACACAATTAAGCAGTATTTAGATAGTAGTTCCTTGATGTTTACTTACGTACAGATATTTACTACACTAAAGTTTCATAATGGCTATAGGAGATATTTAGAGACAATTTGCTATATTAACTCAAGCATACTGATAGTTGAGAGAAGAGATATATGAAGATAACCATGTAACCACACCGTGTCGGACGCAATACACAGAGAGCACACGTACGATTAGGTTTGGTGTCTGCATTCTGCATATGTACTACAATGTACAGACAGAGACAGTGTGCCATTTAGATTCTCCATGAAGCATTAAGAGGATTTATCTCTACTTGGTTGACAATAGATTAAGAGAGTCGATTCGAGTGGACCATTACTAAAAGCGGAACGTGACGAGACAAAGAAGAGTTAGAAACGAATTTTCCTATATGGGATATACCTTACGATTAGTACTCACCTATAAAGTGTGTATCGATAGCGATAAAGGTTCCTTATACAGTTTGTCTCGTGTTATGTCTCGTTTCTGTGTGGTAGGTAAAGATAAAGTAGTTTTATGTAGTTTTTAATAGGCATTGTAGCAGGAAAGAGAGTGTATGTAATGTAATTGATGCATGCATTGAAATGCAAATGGTCAGACCAGACCAGACCAGACAAAATGCAGTATACGGTAGAGTGACCAATATTGATTTATTGGTTTGTCATGATGAATTATTCATATTAGATTATAATGATGCTGATTGTAATGTTATTCGATGGGTTATTGGCCAATTTGTAGTAGGAGATAGCTTTGCGGCGCCGTTTCTCTCTTTCTAGATCTCTAAATGTGGTATTATATAATATGATTCTTGTATATAGGAAATATTATAGCGTAGTGGGTAGGTTTACCTGATTCAGGATGCTTTTACATGACTTATGCATAGGAAGCTTTATATTATAATATTTATGTACATATAATTACAATAGTTAGTAAATGTGATAGGAGTAAGTAGCGGTTTTATGATCTCGACCTCAGACCTCCTTAATTCTTTTTGTATTTACTTTGCATCCTTAATTCATAATTACCTGTCTTCTCCGTGTGTGATACTCATCTTCAATATTTTCCTGCATTTTACATGCAAATTATCATATCGTGATGTGATATTACAATGCAGTCGTTCAGAGGGGTAATCTAACAAGCATTTAGTCAAGTCAAGTCACATTCAGGTAGAATAAATAATTGCTTACGATAGCTTAGCGTTTGTAATTTCGCAGTTAAGTATGTGTGTGTGTTTATAGTTTATATTGGGTTGGTAACTTAGCATTTTGGCATATAACACGTTTAGTTTGTCGTATAATTTGTGTGTTTAAGTCTTAAGGTTAAGAAGACACGATTATTATGTGAGTTTTAGTATGTATGAAATTACCCACTTGAAGTGATACTATATTAATGAGAATACAATACGGTACCTATCATAGAGGACAAATATGCAGGTTTCTAGTAATCTATGGATAAGCACAAGCACAACAAGTATTAGCAATTCATGTATTTACTGTTGGCAAAGTTGATTACTTTGGTTTTGGTTTAGTTGGTTGGCTTTCGCAAAGCAATGCGCAAAAAGTTTATCAAAAGTTTGTGTTCGTACCTACTACCTACTTAATAGTAACCTTGCAAGAAAAGTATTAAATGAATACTTATCATCTATTGTATTGTAATGTAAGTATTGGATTGTACTTATCGAACAGGTATATTTACTATACAATAGATACTTAGGCATGTAAACTAAAGTCTATGCGATAAATTCACTTTTCTGGCTTGGCATCAAGTTCTAATAGTATGATTGCAACTGCAGTTGGTTTATACTTGACATGGCACTAACTACCGTTGCTTCTTATGAATATCAATTGATATGCCGCAGAGATGATGAGGTATTATTATGCGAGGAGAATCTCTATACATCTTATAATACAGTAGTGCACCTTATAGAGTTTGAGGCACCTATTTACTACTTACATTTGAAGATAGCTCTTAGGAAAGCTATTACAAATATTTGTTATGCGTCATGTTTCTTGAATTAAATTGATCGTAGTGTAATTTACAGTAAATTCAATTCAAGCCTGATGCTGGGCTTGTTCTTACATGCAGGTAGGTAGTAGGTATGTATAAAAGAATACGACACGTTTAAAGTTTTCGATAGGATTGAGATAAGAAATGTGTTAAACACGAATCTACAACTTATGAGCAGAACATCCAAATAAACTAAAGCGTAAATAGTTTTGTTATGTATCTGTCAGTTTGCCTGATCTGTGATACATGCTATCTGTATTGATGTCTGTTGTAAGTATAGTTCTTCCTGACAGTAATAAATGCAATGTAATTGAATTTTTATTTGCCAAGTATCACTGGTTCTTTGCCTGATCTCGAGACGTTGACAATTATGTGCTTTACTCTCAGTGTGTGGTGTGGTATGCAGTATGTAGATGCACTATACTCATCTGATCTCCTACTGCATTTATTAATATAATTGTTGTTGTCTGTGTAAGTAGTAAATGAAAATGGAGATAACCTTATGTGGCCTGGTCTGGCCATAGTCAAGTCAAGCCAAGACAGGTCAGGTACACTACCTATGGTAATCATAAATTAAATTGATCCTATTTATTTTCCAGGGATGATGATGTTGATGGATTAGATTTAAAATTGAAGACACAAGAAGCTACGGCACATTGTAAAGAAATGATTATTAATACATGTATAGGTAGTAGAACCTCTAAAAGAGAGAGACAATGAAGAGAAATGAACACTAAGGTCCCTACAGACAAATCGTCTGTCTAAATTCATCATTTCTCTGCAACTTTTTGTCCACTAGCAAAGACAGAATCTTCGAACCAAATCAAATCAGGACCAATTTTGTTTTCACAAGATAAATTACAAAGAAGGCTTTCTAACCTTTGCCTTTCCATCTAAAAGACCGTTATCTTGTCACAAGCAAAAACTCTAATCTGTAAGACAATATTTAGGTAGGGAATTTTCCTTTCATGATCTGTTATTGGATGCGCTTTGCTATTGTTAACATTGTGATCTACTTTGACTCAAGTTCTTCTTAATATTCAATATCAGTCCTTGAGTGATATCTTTAGTTTTGATTTACATAAAATGACCATTCAAAAATAATGTAGTTGTTAGATTAAAGGGCATTTATTAAAAATGTTGCTTTAATAATTTTCATTTAACACACTATATCTGTAGATTTTCCTTCCGTATATATACCTAATTGGTTTCATTACCGTAAATGTATCTGGTTAAAACGTAAATACAACATTATTGAATCATTTTAAGAAACTCATGTGCCAGTAGAGATTATCTAGCTACCAATATTCACGTAGTACATAGTTTAAAAGTCCCCATTATACATTACAAACTTAAAATGTATAATCACTCAAGTTAGCGTTAGATGAAGTGGTAGAAAAGTCTTTGGCTTGCTGAGAGTTGACATATGGGGAAAGCATTGCGAAGATCTTGATAAGACACAAAAATGCATCATGGCTCGCCTATGCATATAAAAAGATAAATTATCATGACAGAATTTTTAAGTTGGTTCAACCGAAAGTTGAGTTAGGGTTCATAGTGAGTGGGTCTTCTTCATCTTATGGCTTGGTCTACTGCACTCCTAAATAAATCTATGATCTTCTCCCATCGTTTACGGTTACGGTGCAAACTCTTTTCCTGCGTGGTCCCATTTTTTAAAGTCTTTTTCTTAAAGATAATAAGTATACAAAGTACTAATAGACAAGGCAGTGCAGTGCAGGCTTCTCTGTGCTAGAAATAAAAATAATTCTCTTCTGTTCTTATGTTTTATGTCCTCCTTTTTAGGAGTTTGTTTGATGTATTGTAGTTTCTCTGGAGGCAGGTACAGACAGACTACACTTTGTAAGTGTTTCGTACGGCAGTTCAGTACAGTACAGTAGTGTTGTGTTATGTATAGCATTGGATAGTGTGTTGTGTTGTGTGATGTATGTATGTAGTAGTTCCTTCATTCGGTAATGGGAAGAGGGGATTTACACAATGTTAGTAAAAATAATGTCCCTGCTGGGTTCGGGTTGAAATAAACATCGTTTTACTTTCAACTTGGAAAGACGTCCTTACTATCAGAACGGCAATTAGGGTTTCTCTTGTCATGTTTCCATACTTCTTTTATTATTAGGGATGCTGGGGCACCTCTTCTCTTATATAATATCGCATCAGCCTCTCTTCTTCACTTTAAATAGTGAGGTCTGTCCCAATTCGATTCTTTGGAGCAGAAAAGCCTCGGTGAATGTGAATGGAATTTGAATCTTTCTGTAAACCCTGGTCTGGTCTGGCCTTTCTTTGTCGTAAGTAGTCGTACTTACACAGCCATAAGCATCGTGTAGTGTAGTGTAGTCTATTATTATATTCATTCTTTTGATGTACACACTTACCTAGTACATGGCTTTGTATTGTACAGATTTTTACTTTGGTGGTTTGTAAGAAAAAGGGGTGAAAATACTAACTACTTTATTTCGGTAGATTTGAATTTGATTCGTGTACTGAATCGGATATTTTTGGATGGATGGCTTAGTGGATATCCTGTTGGAAATCTAAGTACGTAGGAGGTAGGATGATGTGATGTGATAGCTTGAATATATATAATCCGGGATATGCCGCATTTGTACATGTAAAATACAGCACGGCAGACAGGACACGGTTATACGCATTTCCTGGAAGGAAGAATTCCTCTTCGGTTCAAATATATACTAAGAGGTATAACTAAGTATTCAAGCCAGGCAAAACTGCAATTTATGCACTCCACTGGAACCGGGTGAGGTAGGGCAGGGTTTTAGTTGCTAAGCATTGTTCTATTGTTGTCGGGATAAAGATAATCTTATTTCTATTTTTAATACTGGTAGGCCTTGTAGGAGTTTCAACCGCAAATTATCCTGGACACTTTATACTTTATACATTTCAAGTAAATAATATTCAGTATACCATCATATAAATATTAAACCTACGAGCAAATTATATCGAAGTATCGTTTATAGGTCAGTTTGTCCAAAGCGAGAAAATTATATCCTGGTGATATAGGGGAATACAAATCCCTGTTATACGAAAGAGAAAATTATCTTTCATTTATACGCGGTGCACGTGTCACTCTCAGCTAGAGCTTTTTAACTCTCTTGACTTATTGTTCACCAAGGGAGAATTCTATAGAGAAATTATCCTCCTCTTCTATGTAATGCAACTAGCTTTCAGATAAAAAAGTGAGAAATGAAATAACAATTTTCTACGGGTAAAATATTCACATCTCACAATACAGTAGATTATAAATGTATCTATTTATGCAAGTAGAAGGGACATTGTGGAAAAGGATGTCAGCTACAGCATCACTTTTGATACAGTTAGCTCTCTTCTTTAGAAAAACTTGACTTGGCTCGAGCCAGTTCGTTTATTTCCTCTTGTTATTTCTAAGTGCTTCTAGTTTCCATATAGAAAGTTTTAAATGATATTACTAGATATTGACTTGTGAATCTTCAATAAATTATCTATCTACAAATACAGATAGTAGTAGGATTGTGCAGAAGGCCATTAAGTACACACCAATATTTGCCTAAATGAATTAGAGACAGAAAAGCGTGCCACAAAGTGCGTGAGTGTGTTATGTTTGTTGTTGATACGAGATGAAATAAAATGAAAGAAGGTTTTTAGTTTGGTATCTAGTGGAACCAATCGGTAGGTTGTAGGTTCCCTTCTTTTAAATTGTCACTATCTGTATTGCATTTGGGTTTGTAACTAAAATGATAAAGAAGATCCCCGTTGTTTTCGTTCACAGAGTAAACTTTTCTAGCTCCCTGCACAACGGCAACTCATCACAATCACACACAACCACTTTTCCCCATTTAAACTTTATTTGATTTAGACTCATCGTATTTCTTCGTTTATTAAACTTACTTAGGCTTCCCATCTGATGATCCATCCGTTCGAGTTAAGCAGATACAAAATTTAAATGGATCTGTCAAATCTTTATAGATGGATTTTATTTGTTTGCCTATATATCACTAATATTACAATTTACAAAAGAACGTCATGTTTTATTAGTTTGCGTTTGGTTTAATCATTCGTACAATACACCAGCTTTTCTATTAAGGCTGGAGAATCAGTAGTGTTTTGGTAGCATCTTTTCTACTTATAAGTGTAGCGTTTCTATTTGTGTATCACTCTGAAAGTAATAATTGTAGGATAGTCAATGAATTGTTTCTGAACATCTTTTTATACAATTTTGTACAAAGTTAAGCGAAATCATATTGAGGAACATGAACTCTTGAAATAGGGATCGGATTGGGACTTTAGGGAAATATAATACAATACAACGGACAGAATACCATATCAGTAATATATGTTATGAGTCCCTAGCGAGCCATTTCCTTCGTATTCCCTTCCATTTCTATCTCTTCCCTGGGTCTTCCTCTTCTTAGCTATATAATATGGCCTCCAGTCCAGTGCCTGCTACATACAATACAAATATCCTAACAAATTGTGCATGCATATGGATATATTAAATGATGTGTGTTCTCATTATAGTACATCCTAACCCTAACGTATGTTATTCCCTCTGCAAAAACAAAGAATATTAAATGATAAAACAAAGTCCAACGAACTTAATCTTGTGAATAAATAACCAAGTAATAACTGCAGTGCATATGTAAGTTAAGAATATAAATGTAGTCATGTATTTTGAATGGATTTGCCTTTTAATGTAAAATGAATCTACGAAGAGAAACCATAATATGCTATATAGGTTATACCATAGCTAAATCCTTAACTATACTATTTACATATAATATGATTTGATTTAGCTTCGTAGAGTTGAATGTATTTATTGGATACGCCCAGAAATATGAATCTTGATTAAGAACTATGAGTTCTAGAAATAAATTGGGCATGAATATAGACAATGAGCAAAGGGTCATTAAGTAAATTGGTTCATATTGAGAGTTGGTTTGGTATTATTAGGATTGAAAATGATCGCGTGCTTTAAGCAATAAATACAAAATATGTCTCAGCTCATAATTACATGGATTATTAATGGTGTATTTTATTCATTTGATTTACAGGGATATTTAGAACACTGGAAACATGATCCGGACGAGTCCTTATTGTCGTTGAATGACATCACGGAACTGTTTAGCAACATTGAAGAAATTCATAAGTTTAATAGGTAAGTAACATTACAGTTATGTTAAGTTGTTTTTGTTTACTGTACTGTTTGTTGAATAGATATAGGCTAGGCCAGGCCAAACCACGCCAAGTCATAATTGACATGTTTCAATTGGCAATAACAATAAATGGTGTACTGTACTGTACTAAGTAAGACTACTATTGAGAAAAGTGTACTACAGATTAATTCTGTATCGTAATCCTAATCCTCTTGTAAACAGCCTAAGCGATAATGGGTTGTAATGCAATCCAATCCACTCCACTGCACATAAAGTAATATTCAAATGAGACTAATGTATTTCATTACCTATATAAAATGCAAA
Source organism: Tomocerus mixtus (assembly GCA_034694165.1). Lineage (NCBI taxonomy): Eukaryota > Metazoa > Arthropoda > Collembola > Entomobryomorpha > Tomoceridae > Tomocerus > Tomocerus mixtus. The sequence goes on from JAQFYC010000743.1 coordinate 43,421, forward strand.
GCAAGTTATGTAAGTGTTATTAAAATGATGCACCAGGCCAGACCATAGCTTGAATCTTGAATGTTTGAGTATTTGCATTCCTTACCTACCTACACAAAACTAATCGTAAGTAAGTACAAGTACAGCCGTTTTATTGTTACGTGCTTTATAGCCAGAGCCAGAGCCAGGTCTATATTACATTTAATGTGTCTACACAGTTAAATACTTGTACGTATCAGTACTTACTGTCGATGCACTTTGCATATTATTATCCTGTTCACAATCGTAATCATAATTGAGAGATTACAGTACGAAAGGAGATTTGCACAAGATAAGCATGTAGACAAGGCGAGACAGGACAAGACAAGTCAGGAATGTCTGGTCATCTCGTTTAGTTAGATTTCTGATGGATGTTTTAATGATTTATAGCTATGGTTGTATTATTATCTGCATGCATCGCATCGATTTAATGTTATGTTATGCACTTAAGTAAGCATGTATCTATGGTACGTGAATTTATTTGTGTTCTTTAATCCAACAGTGAATTCCTGACGCAATTGGAAGGCTGTGATCTCAATCCAGTGCAAGTTGCTCGATGTTTCGTAACAAAGAACGAAGGATTCTCCGTCTATACCCAATACTGCACTAATTATCCCCGGTAAGTTCATTATCCTTTTTAGTTATGCTAGAATTCATGTGCCGTATTGCAGATTGTAATTCATTACCTACATATTGTACGTTGGTAAATGGTAAATATATAATGAAACAAACTTAACTGTGCTACCGCTTCTATAACTATTTGTACTTATACAATCCGGATGTTTGTACCTATACTATACTGCAGGCTGAAAATGTGTATCATACCAACAGTGCAATATTATATGTTTGTTAAGTAGTTAGCCAAAATTGTATGTACATATTCTCTACATGGAAATTATGATTACTCCTCGTCCTCGGGTAACATTAACTTAGCAGTGATATCCGCAGATGAAGAGAATTAGGTTTGGTTAGGAACATGTAAGGTAATACTACTTAACCATATAAGTTGCTATGTAATCTGCGTATATAACGTACTGCAGATGTTAAGAATGGTGAATATTAAGTAAAGTTTGTCGATTATGTAAGTAAGTTGGTTGGACTGCTCCAAATCAAATACGAATTTGTAAGTATAAGTTCTTTGGCCTCTATATACGGTAATTTTTGTGGCTCCGCTTTCATTCTACCACACATTGAGGGCATAGTATGGTCTGACAGTTGGTAGCATTTCAGTGCATTGATGAAATGAGAGTAATTTATAAGCTTTCTTTGGAACTACTTAGCAGACCACATATAAACAGACAGACAGACAGCAAAGGAAAGTAATCAGTCTTTTCTCTTTATGGTTTCCTCCTTCGTCTCATCTGGTTTGATGGTGTGAGGATTTATTAAGGATTTATTATTTATCCGCACTAAGTCTGCAAAACTCACTCAGAAAAGACTTTCATTCATTCCAGTTGATTAGTTTGCTCTGTATGAGAATGAGAATGTGAAGAGAGTCCTTGTTATTAACTGGTGTGGCTTGGCTTTAGCTTGGTTGTCGTTGTCATCTTCTTCCCTATTCATGATTCTATGTCGAATTAATATCTTGCAATCTTACTGTATAGCGTGAAAGTATTTACTAAAAGTTGACAAAGTTATTTGAACAAACCAGACCAGGCCAGGTAGCAACATTAATCATAGAACTATCCAGAAAGTCTTTCTCAACTTCTGCAAGGTATCAATTCTGTAGACACTGAGAATTTCAAGCTGTTTTTCTCAATTCTACGTATATTGGTTATCCTACAGTATAAGTATATGAGTATCATATCAGTAGAGTTATAAAAGAATACGACGTAAGATAGATAGTAGATAGGCTGATTGCTATAGATTTCTATATTAAGTATGACATTGCAGTTTTAAGATGCACTCAATTCAACTCAAGTCATCCTATTCTGCAAGTTTCAATGTCAATGTCAAGGAATGATGTGAAGCACCTCACACTCACTCTATCGCTCGCATCACATTTTCCATTTTGGATTCTCAACACTAAAGCCAGAGCAGAAAAGTGAAATAGATTTGTCAATGGAGAACCCTTTCAGTTTCATTGTGTGCTCACAGGCTTAAATTCTATGGCTTTTGTTATAAATCTCCCCCACGCACATTTCATTACGCTTCCTTCCTGGCCTGGCCTGGCCTGGCGTGCCTTGGCGAATAATTCGCCACAGGTTGAATATTTTGAGTTATCTTCAGGATGAGGGTAGACAGACGCCCGGAGATACAGTCGATGATGAGCAAAGCAAGAAGCAAAGCAGGCAACCAACAACGCTATAAAACAAACCCTGATACACCATTAAATAAGCCAGAGGCAACAATGTGTATATTAGAGCATGTCAGTTGTTTTGAATAGATTTGGTGTAGCAAGTTGCCTTATTTGGAGTTATACTATAATATTGCATGTATATGTAATAGGATCACAGCAGCGTTAGGTACAGGGGCCTTTGCGTCTTGACATAATCTCTGATTTTTTATTTAGGTTTTAAAAATTTAGCTTAATTAGCTGACCTAAAACAATTAAATTCAATTACAATTTAAAATGATACAATTTAAAATAATAGATCGACTCTTTCTGTTTGAAATGACCTAAAAATTGTCTGATATCAGCCCAATATAATTTGTTAACCCTTTTAGTTTTCTTTGAAATCCAAAAATGTGCAAAAAGGGGAATTTTGTCGATGGGCCTACTAAAATATGCCTACACTACGACATATAGTTCGCTGAACGGATCTAAGGATGACGAACATGGGTAGAAACCTTCTGTAGTAGTATGTATACTGTGGGTACATTCATATGTACATTTATGAAATATTGTTGTTATTTATGTGGAGCCTGTGGAACGGACCGTGATTATAGCTTAGTTGGTTGTGGTTCTTGATGTGATTAGGATTTAGATTGCGAATTAGCAATGTATGTATTCAGACGAACAGTAGTAAAGGAATAGTGGCTGAAGGTGAGAGGATGGCTCCTGAAAGGTTTAACTAGTAGGTATCTCTGCCGATCTATTTACTTATTTATTTTGACGCAAGATACACAAGATATTGGTAAAAGATTATTATCTTTCGTCTATTTGCATATGTAAATATAGTATTTTATAAGCTAATGCTGCCGGATAAGGATAGAGGGAAACATAATGGATGTTGATGTTACTGTTACCGTAATACGCATAATGTTGATGTTTTATGTATTGCATAAGGTAAGATAAAGTGCAACTTTGGTTATGTTATATTATGCTGGGATATTAATGATCACGTAGTACGAGGCATCATTAAAGGATAATACTTATTGTATCAAAATCAGAATGATGTTGGTTCTTGTTGGGGTTATTGGCATGGACTCAGAATTTGTTCAAAGGAATTCGTGGCTGCGGAACAATAAGAAATGAATTAGAACATGGATGGATGCTAAATATTTTCTTTGTTGTGATAGGTTTAGGTTGCTAACAATAAGCTATTCGAGAAGGAAAACTCCGTTTTCAGCATGACTTATGAATATTCAAACTATGCTCTCTAGTGCTATTATAATATTCTTAAGGAATGATGTTTTACAACTAACTGCAAGTAAAGTGAAGAATATGCAAAGCAGAAGCTCTTAACTCTATTATCATAAGTAGACTGAAAAATGTTACATAAATAAATGCTAGACAGGCATTGCTAAGTGCCCATATCAAATAATTCCCTTGGAGATACAACATCTAAACAACTCGATTTTACTTGTATATTAGAACTTGTATTTAT